>JABYQR010000266.1:0-66221 GCA_022592445.1 Cytidiella melzeri
TGATCTATCCTACGATACTCCGATATTCTGCGTCAGTGACTCACTCGACACCTTTCGTTCTCGCCACCATGCAAGCTCTCAAAGATGTTTTTGAGCAAAAGAAAAAAGAGGTAGGGCAGCCACACTCACCAGTAATTTGCATGCTTAACCTATCGTACAGGGCGTGCCTGCACTGGTCACTTTTGTGACTGCAGGTTACCCAAAGCCCGAAGACACTGTGTCAATCATGCTGGCTATGCAAGAGGGCGGAACAGACATAATAGAGCTTGGTATACCGTTCTCAGATCCCATCGCAGACGGACCAGCTATGCAGGAGACGAACGCGGTACGTACGCATCACGTAAGAGTTGGCATCGCCGACTAACCGTTAAGGAGGTAGGTTGCTGTAGGCCAGGACGTCGATTATGCTACATGCCTGGGTCTCCTTCGCGAGGCTCGCAAAAAAGGGCTCACTTTGCCCGTTCTTTTGATGGGTGCGTCTCTCTCATGTTCTGGGATGCTGTGAGGCGAGCTCACTGTGGGATAGGTTACTACAACCCAATGCTAGCCTATGGGGAGGACAAGGCTATTCAAGATGCTTTCGAGGCTGGAGCAAACGGATTCATCATGGTAGATCTCCCTCCTGAGGAGGCTATCACTTTCCGCAAGAAGTGCACGCAGGCCAAGTGCGTTTTGTGTTTTCGGCTTGTACGAATTGGAACTAAACTTTGGGACAGCTTGTCCTACGTTCCCCTCATTGCTCCATCTACCACGTTGCATCGCATCAAGTTTCTGGCTTCAATTGCGGACACTTTCATCTATGTCGTCTCCAAGGTACGTATCACAGTTTCGTTCCCTGCGCGCAATATTTTCTCATCTTCGCATCTTTGGCTTTAGATGGGAACAACAGGTTCCTCCGTGTCCGGAAAACTCAACACTGCCTTACCAGATATCATCGCTCGCGTGCGAGAATACGCATCGGTCCCCCTCGCAGTAGGCTTTGGCGTTGCTACTCGCGAGCACTTCGATCTTGTCGCAGAAGCCGGAGCAGATGGCGTCGTGATCGGTAGCAGGCTGGTAACAATCATCAAAAACTCCCCAAGGGAGTCTTTAGCCAAGAACGTGGAAGAATTTTGCCGTGAGCTGTCTCTCAAGGATCAGCCGATTCCAGAGTCGCACAAACTTCACGAAGCTACCGGAAACCGGCACTCCGAGCCTGTCACCAATGTCAATCGTCAAGGCCCTGCTGCTGTTCATACTGCATCTGAACCTAGCGTTCTGCCTGCTCGTTTCGGACAATTTGGTGGTCAGTATGTTCCGGAGAGTCTGTTCGACTGTCTTATAGAATTGGAAGAGGCGCACAAGTCTGCCATGAGCGATCCGGAGTTTTGGAAGGAGTTCCGGAGCTTTTACGGGTATATGAATCGGCCCTCGAATTTGTACAAGGCGGAGAGGCTGTCGGAGCACGCAAATGGCGCAATTATCTGGCTCAAGCGTGAAGATCTGTACGTTCTTCATCTCCAGGAACGCGTGGCCTTTGGTTATCTTTGACATACATTCTACAGCAACCACACTGGTTCGCACAAGATCAACAATGCTATAGGACAGGTTTGTACAAGATATTCGCTTGGTAATAGTTGGCTCATTCAAATTTCTACAGCTATTGCTCGCCCGTCGCATAGGCAAAACTCGAATCATCGCTGAGACTGGTGCTGGCCAGCACGGCGTAGCAACCGCCACGGTCTGCGCTCGATTCGGGATGGAATGCGTCGTTTACATGGGGTCCGAGGATGTTCGTCGTCAGGCTTTGAACGTCTTCAGAATGAAGATGCTCGGTGCGACAGTGAGTAGACTCTTCTAAGAGTCACAGATGTCTTAAACACCCATAATATATATCTAGGTCATCCCTGTGCACTCTGGTTCATGCACCTTGAAAGATGCCGTTAACGAAGCGATGCGTGATTGGGTGACCAACCTCTCTACTACTCATTACCTCGTTGGCTCCGCCATCGGCCCCCACCCTTTCCCCACCATCGTGAGGGACTTTCAAAAAATCATCAGCGAAGAGATCAAGGTGCAGCTACACGCGGAGATTGGAAAGCTGCCCGACGCCGTCGTCGCCTGCGTTGGTGGCGGTAGTAATGCGATTGGCACATTCTTTGATTTCATTGGGGACAAGAGTGTGAAGCTTGTCGGGGTGGAGGCTGGTGGTGAGGGGCTTGACGGCGATAGGCACAGCGCGACGTTGGCGAAGGGCCAACCGGGCGTCTTGCACGGTGTCCGCACGTACATTCTGCAATCTGCTGCAGGGCAGATCATCGAAACGCACTCGATCAGTGCGGGGTTGGACTACCCAGGTGTTGGACCTGAACATGCTTGGCTGAAAGATTCGGGTAGGGCAGAGTATGTCGTTGCCACGGATGAGCAGGCTTTGCGCGGCTTTAGATTGATCACGCAGCTTGAGGGTATCATCCCAGGTACGTGTCACGTTTACCTTTTCACTCGGTACAATGAACTGAGTGAGTTTTGTGCTTGCAGCGCTTGAGTCGTCGCACGCCATCTGGGAGGGTGTCCGTCTCGCGAAGACACTTTCGAAAGATCAACATATTGTCATCGTGAGTTCTTTCCAATAGGTCTTGTTATGTACTGAGAATTTGACGGGTCCCTTTGACTTGTAGTGCTTGTCTGGTCGTGGAGACAAAGACGTCGAACAGATCTCACAGCTACTCCCTGGAAAGTGGGAGGAGATCTTGGATTGGCATGTTTCTTCGTAGACCAGCGTACAACATACGGTGTCGTAGGATTTCTGAAACACTCGGCTCGACCACCGTGTGAGACGTAGCACCGAAGTGAAAAACACAAAAATGTACAGGAAGGATTTGCAAAGCAAGTGTTTTCCCAAGTGGTTCAACAAACTATATATAGGAGGCACAATGCTTGATCGTTGATTAAACGCTGGCTCCTCTTTCTGTTCAAGTACCCTCATCGTCGTCCGGCACTCTCGTTTACTGCTGGGGTATTCCTAGAGCTGAGAAAAGAGTTAGTGAGGGCCTTTGTTTTCTATGATGGGTATGATGAGCTGACTGATGTCTCTGCAGCTCAGCTGGAGCGGGTTCTACCCGTACCGTCTCACACGAGTCTGCTGTCGCAGCTTCAGCACTAATGTCCATTCCAAGTTTGTGGGTCAAACGCAAGTACTCCGAGTGATCCCTAGATAACGTCGTACCTTGTCGCAGCCACTGCGGCATTGCGAAACCATGATCAGAAATAATCCCGACTCACTAGCGTGCTTTTTCGGACCGCAGACTGGCATGAAAAGCCAAGGCTGATTACTGCGAGTGGCCGTGTCTGGCTCATTGAGCTGAACTGCTACTACTTGGACATCGTACACGAGTTGAATTCAGGGTGGCTGCCTCACGTAGTTTAGTAGTGCTGGTTTGTTGTACTGCGACCATCGATATCTGTGCACCTGCATTGAATGAATATCGGATAGAATATTATCGAGATAATAATGTCCGCCACTAGCCCGCCCGCATGCGGCAGCTGCCTGCAGCCTGAGGACAAGGAACCTTTATGCTAACCTCCATCTCAATCTACCACCGACACAGTACTCAACGTTAACCTTGTCCCCTGCAGTTTTGTCGCCATCGACACCCACGAACAGACGTAGGAACTGAAACGCGCTGCAGTCACCATTGATCCCTACCAGCCCAGTCCGCCTCGGGGCACCGTCCCTCCCACCTCTACACCTCTTTCATCTTCACCAACAAGCCGCTCTGAGTCACGTATAGCACATAGATCCTCAGAATCGCCTCTCAGGAGGTCTCCACTAGCCTCCCTGACCAGCCCAAGTGTAGTGCCTGCGACCCGCACCCGTGCTGAGCTCGAGGAGGACGACAGTAACGACTTCCTAATTCCTTCCGCAGCCTCGTCCACGCATTTGTCCTATCTACACCCGTCTTCCAGAGCAAGGCACTCTACTCCCCAAAGTCGAGAGTCTGACTCTGATTGGAGCCGTGCGAGGAAGAGGCCACGAGTCGACAGTCTCAGCTCAGTCACCTCTGTCGAACGCTCGCTCATCCCTGACCAGTCGTACCCCGCCATGCGCCTTCCCGAGAACGATGTAGACTCGGCACTCTCTGTATCTCTTGCAGACGGCATTGAAGCCGACCACCCCTCCACAAGTAATAACTTGTCCAATGGGCACAACGGACTGGTGAAGGGGAACGGCTTCTCGTCATTCACGAATGGGAACGGGAAGCTTGGAGCTGCGGATGGGGTGAAGGCAGAGAAGCAGAAGATGTCCGTGTCGAGGGTATCGCTGCCGGGAACGACGTTGTATGAAGACTCGTATGTGGACAGAGAGGAGTTTGTCCGACTGGTTATACAAAGTTTACGGGATGTGGGATACATGTGAGTGTCATGCTCATCAACTCTTGTCTACTTTGAGCTCATGGACTAAACAGAGAATCTGCGGCCACATTGGAAGCAGAATCTGGATATACAATGGAGACGTCGGATGTGTCAAGTTTCCGAGAATGTATATTGAGTGGCGACTGGGCTACTGCTGAAGCAGTGCTGTTGCGACTAGGGCTTTCAGGGGAGGATGGGCTATGGGTGAGCCTCGACATGTGTCGCTCTTTGGCCGCCGCTAAATGGGACTACTTGTCTTTCAGGATGCAAAGTTTCTGATCAGCCAACAGAAGTATCTGGAGATGTTAGAAGCTGGGAGGACGACGTCAGCTTTGCACATATTACGGCAAGAGCTGGCACCTTTGAGCACAGATTCCGATGTACTACATTCCCTCTCCAGGTGGGTACTATGTTGACTGCTGCAAGGATAGTCGCTCATGTCTCGGCTTCCAGCTTGTTAATGTGCCAGGATTCGGATGATCTATGTCAAGCATCAGTTTGGGATGGGGCGAGGGGGACGTCTCGGCGAAAACTCCTTGTGAACCTACAGCGTAAATTTCTGCCCGCTTATTACCACCGCGAGAGGCTAACGCCCTGTTGCTGATATGACAGGCTACATCCCATCGTCTGTCATGATACCCCAGCGTCGGTTCGCTACTCTCCTCGACCAAGCCAGAGACCACCAACGGGCACGGTGCCTGTACCATAACTCCTCAATGGACACACGATCGTTCACGTTGTATGCCGACCATGCCTGCGATAAGGAGGCATTCCCTCGGATAACCACGGCCATCCTCGAGGTACACACGGACGAAGTTTGGAACCTCCAATGGAGCCACAGTGGTACTTATCTAGCTACAGCAAGCAAAGACAAGTCGGCTGTAATATGGCGAATAGACGTTAGTAACTTGCATTCGCTCATGCGGGTATATCTGCATACTAATCTAAATCGACTGTCATCTTGATTTCCAGTCAGACACGAACCCGCAGACACGAGATTACAGTGCTGTGCACATATTCCGGGACCATCCTTATCCGGTGGGCTGCGTGGCATGGTCCTTGGACGACTCTGTGTTGCTCACAGCGTCGGAGAACTTTATAAAGATGTGGAATACGAGGGTGCGTACCGAAGGTATGGCATAGCGCATCCATGCTGACACATTGCCTCCTCCCCTTAGACTGGTTCTTGTATTCGTACGCTTGAAAGTCATCACGATGTGGTCAGTGCCTTGGTGTGGTTGCCCGATGGCTCAGGGTTTATATCCGGTGGACTGGATAGGAAGATCATATTATGGGTCAGTCTCATTTCAAAATCTCAGAACAATGCACCCGTTCGTGCTCGAGGCTCACTCTTCTGGTCTTCTATAGGACGCGGATGGGAAGCAAAGAGACTCGTGGGGTCGGACACCGATTCGGGTAACGGACCTCGCTATCACACCGGATTTTACAAAGCTAGTCGCTGTTGGAATGTACGACGTACCGACGCCACCCCCGCCGGCACCATCAGCAGCGAGCGAGGGAACGAACACTGCTGCGGCCGCGGCAGCAGCAGCAGCTAACCAACCTAAGGAGTTTAGACTTGTTGTATGGGATCTTTCCACGAAACAGCTTGAGTCGTACGTTTTGCCAAGCCCGGCTGCGCATCGGGTGCTGATACTCACCATTGGTCCACAATAGGTTTGTGCGGTTGGAAGGCGAACTGACAAGCGTGAAGATTACCGAAGACTCACGTTATGCATTGATCAACCGTGCGCCTGAGCTGATGGCTGGTGTGAGTGTACTTTTTTGAATGTTTTGTGCATGTGCGACTTATCACGTGTGGTATACAGGAAATTCATTTGTGGGAAATAAGCACCGGTCAAACGGTGCGCAAGTACACAGGTCACAACCACCATCGACATGTCCTGCGAAGTTGTTTTGGAGGAGTCGATGAGAATTTCATCGCAAGTGGCAGCGAAGGTGATTTGTTGTCTTATTAGTCTTCTTGAACCCACTCTCAAACCGGTTTCTAGATGGTAATGTATATATCTGGCACCGAGATACAGCTACGCTACTCGAAACACTCGAGGGTCACGGGGTTGGGAGTGTCAACTCTGTAGTTTGGAACCCACGTAACGAGCGCATGTTCGCGTCTTGTTCTGATGACCACACGGTTCGGATATGGGAGGCACCGATTGGGTTGTCAATACCTACTGCGGATGTGGGCGAATTCGCCCACGACTACGACGGCACTGGGAATGCCAAAGGTAAGGGCAGGGAGACGTGGAGCGTGGACGGACTTACGGGCGGGTCCTCATACAGTGGTTTAGGAGGAACCTCGCGGTCCCTGTAGAACATGGAACAGGCATCATGGTCGTGGGCTGTTCAGGCGTCGAGTATGTTCTCACTCTACACACATTCATCATTTGCTTTTTCTTGGCTGGCTGCATGTCACATCATCCACACTCATCGCATTCACATTTGTACACCACTAGCTTCACGTTGTAAATACATTACAAGTAGCATGTCCACGTTAGATGCGTTATCGTATAATGCTACCCTCGGACTGTCGATCTGGATATGGATTCTTTAGTTTATTATGTACTGTAAATATACTCAGATGCCCCTTGTTTTGCTTTCTGGCTGTGTAGATGTGTGTTCTAGTACTATCTTTGAAAGGGAACGGCATACGCGTTCGCGACGCGTCCGGGTCACGGGACCGCGTTTCTCCGATGACACCGCAGGGCTGATTTCTAAAAAAACTTACACTGTAACTTATGCACGTACCTGTACATACTCCAGCTGCGTCTCCAGTAAGCCTTTGCAACTTGCGCCTGTACAACTTGCTACTTCTGACCATAAAGTCATTGTTATACTAGTGTATCTACTCCGGCTATACAAATGAATTCAAACGGCTGCTTAACCGTACTTCAATCGTCCCCACTGGACTCAAAAATTCAGACATGTCTGAGAATTGTTAGTGAGCCATTCTCTCATGCCGCCAATTTTTTGTACCTGTAGGTTCATGTTCTCAGCTGCGGAACTGAATGATGAGAGGTCCTTTCCAGCGCATCGGGCAGATTCCAAGCCTGAGCAGCTTGAGCAGCCTGCGCACGCCGGCGAGGCGTTCCGCAGCTGTACCCTGTCAAAGGCGATTACATCGTTCTCAGATAGCGAGACCAAAACATTTACTCCTTGCAGCACAAAACTCTCATCTTTCCTCCGCTCGAGTTCAATCAGCAGGACCGGGGCAGCGCAACCCAGTGGCTCATGGCCGGGGCATGGATGCATGGGTGTCCACTTCGTTCCCAAACAGTGCAACGGCGTGCCACACTCTTTCCCATGCCTCTATCGGCGGCCCAACGAGGCCTAGAGTTCCAAGAAAAAGCTCTCTTGAGCTTCGACGAAGACTGGGGGCTTCTGTCGAGCTCACCCAATGACGGGGACGTAATGAAGCAATGAGCATTGACCGGTCCAATGGCAATCGTACACCCTCAAAGCACAGCTTCGCACGGTATGCGTCTCCCAGTGTTCTGGAACATATAATTGGAGGAACCCGTCCCATTTCCTACTTTCAAGGTTAGGCTTCCCTTCATCCGTCCATCCTTACCTTCGATTGAAATCGATGGCGCACCTGTCTCAGAACGGCGACCCCAGAGGTGTTCGTTCAGAGGCTGACTGCGGACCCGTCAGCACATATTGCGCCGTGCGAACAGTACCACAGTCTGGAGCTACATAGCTGCAATAGCCCAAACATGCGTGTCTACTGGAGCTTGCTTCAAGCTCACCCGTTTCCGCGTTCTTAGCACGATCCTGCCGCTGCAAGACTATACTGGCAGAGCTGCCGCAATTTACGTCCTTACGTCCGGAGCCAAACTTTAACGTATGTTCAAGCGATTCCACCCACATCCGCGCAGATTATGGGAGCGAGCAAAGTGAGCTTCTGAACATCAGGTCAACTGAATAGAGCTAAATATGGCGTGAGTACGAGACGTTTCAAGACGAGTTACCTGCTGCGTTCGTCTGAAAGGCAATCATCTAATTGACATCAAATAATTATGGTGACCCGTGCGCATACTGCTTGCACTGGCAATCGACAACACTAAACTTACATGAACGAAAGAAAAGCTCACAAAGAGTCAGATACAGAGAATTCCATCGAGCGTCGAACATGGGTAGTCGGTCAAGAGTAGGGGCGCGAGAACATCTATTGGGGACGTGGTAAAATCCATTGTAAGAAGTGGAACGACTGGAACGAGAGCAAGTACCAACCGAGGCAAGGTTGGCAGGAAATGATCGCCTTATGACGTCTACAATCATGCTCTGGGACGCATCCCGCCTGAGTACGTGGGAAGATATTGACCGGGTGGCTTCGGCATTAATAGTGTCGAGGCGGAATTTTTGCGCACTTTCAGGGGGAGAACTCGCGACTCACTCGGCCTAGTTTGTGACGATGAAGTTGCCCGAAAGAACCCATGTCCAGGAGTTCTTGTCAGACTGAGGTTGGTCTTCTCAGGAGAACTGAGTGTGAGATTGCCGGCAGTACGTAGTGGAGACTGTCTGGAGCTCGGCGGTGAATTTGCCAACGACTTTATAGGAACTTCTTGATGCTTTCGGACGGAAGTGACCGTGACACGAGTACCAATCGTGCTGGCGGGCGAGGAAGTTGGTGTTGAAGATGCAGCGGACGCCGTCGTTGTGACTCTGGCTAAGCTTGAAGACGATGTATTCGGTAGCCATGAGCTCGCCTTTACCATCGATGTTGATGGGTTCATATGTGACGCATAGATACCTTTCTGGATTTTTGCGGCACCTAGTCGGGTTTTCTGAAATAGAGTCTTCGGCTGAGTCGGAGTCCCCCCTGTAAGCTCTGAGTTACGCCGTTACTCGTGAGAAATGAACGGTACTTACAAGTGCTCCCTCGAGTGCGTTTGACTGGTGGCATTCTATCTGTCAACTTGATCTGGGTGTCTTCTTTCCGTTTTCGCTCTTCCTCGCGCTTCAATCGTAGCCTCGCAGCAACCGCATCGAGCCGCTCTTTCTCGAGCTCCTGCAATCGCTGGGAGACGAGGGAGATAAGTGGTGGTCGTGAGAAGATATCTAGACCGAACGTACGAAATATGCTTCACGCCAGCACTCCGGGCTGTCGGCTGTAAAGTGTCGCTCCGCTGCTAATGAGAAGGTTCGAAAGCACAATGCTTTCCACATATCTACTCGAAAATACGTGAACTCTTGTAGACATACACAGCCGCCAGTTCTCACTTACCGGAAGTCTCGGTACATAATTCCTGTAAGCGGCATCGTATGTCTCAGCCGCGTCGTAAGTTCGATGGAAACACCACTTACGGGATTCGCGTCTTCAAACCTGACAAGGACTTCGGCTGAACAATTCTGTAGAATTGGCCTAACCAAATCAATTGGCATGTTCTCGCCTAGGCTGCTCATACCTACAAATACGCCATTGTATCAGCGTCATGCCAGCAAAAAAGACACATGCCGACCCACTTTCGAGATGTGCTGAAGCCACTGAGGGCAGTTGCCAAGCCGCATGTCAGCCGCGATCCTAGCTCGGTAACATTGACAGAAGGTTACAACACACCTCTCTGACAGATATTTACGAGAGACGGTATGCGACTAGTGGTGGCACGTGCACTTCTGCTGGCCATGGTGAAGCTAGACTGGTGGCCGCGGCGACAGCTGGCACTGGACTGAAAAACGGATGGACAAGATGGTGGCGGGGTAGTACAGATTGTAAGCGCCCACGTGTTGCCTGCGGTGTCCGAATTTGGAAGTGTGGGAAGAGCTTCTCTATCATAGCCTCTTTTGGAAACTGTCGTGGTTCTTTCTATAATCACCACAAAGACGTCGGGTACCATTGACAGCACTAGTGCGGGGCCTGCGTTGTTATGTGCTCGACAAGTGAGCTGCGGGTCTCATGGCGTGCGACGCCTTACACCCACAATAGCGATGTAAGTACTAGTCCTGATGCATTCTTGTCAGTCTCTCAGATACTGGTCATCCTTGCATCTGCTCAACTAATAATATTATGTCGGTATCATCATCATTGCAGACCCTCCACTCACGCTCCGATGTCGGCATCCTTTGCACAAAAAGCACCGTTTATCTTCGGAAGCGGCAATTTACATCGCTTGCGGGCCCATGAAACAAGCAATGATGATACTAGCGGATGCTTGCCACAGGGAAACACCACCTGTCATCGGTGGCTGTTTGATGTGGTGCTAGTTTGCGCTGTGATACATTTGTACCCGAGGACGACCTCGAGCATTACACCTCGGGTGTGAATAGGGCCTGCGATGCCGTAGACCATATAAGGCATCTAGTACTTCAATCCGCCGATAGATGAGAAAACACGACGCGGTAAAGCACGTCGCCGGCGCAAGCCATACGAGTATTCGAAAGAAGGAACAGACACGAGAGTTTCACGTAACACACGGGCTCCCGCGAAAGATGCACTGATACGTGAGCATCATGATAGAGAATGGCACCACTACAGAAGTGTATGAGAAATTAGCAAATTTGACTGCACCTCTGTTTGTCCACTGCGCTTCCCACTCTGTTACCCACGAAACAGAGTTGTACCTTGACACACTCACGCCCTCCGCAATGCACGCAGCTGTACTATTCCAGCGTGACCCTCCGTCTGGTGCGCCAGAAGTGACAGCTCACGTTACGACATACATGCAGGGTCCAGTGTCACCTCGACTCCAGCCGCGGGAAAAAAACCGTGGCCGTTCTGAGATTGCCTGTCATGGATTCACATAGGAGCTATCGCGCTCTACTCGAATCCCCACAATGGGAATGTTCGTCCCCCTGGCCTTTCCGTCTGGTCGGTAAGTGGTTTCGGAGTGTCCGCGATGTCGAACGCGGAGCCGTGGGTGCCAGCGGCCATGGAGTATATAACATCGCACGCCTGACCAAGTAACTGCACCCTGTCCTGCCGAGCTTGCCATAACCTGGGGGCGTGACACAACTACCATTTACCATTTCATACCTCACATCCGTTGTGCATCATGTTCTACGCACCTGCACAAGACATGCAACGCCCGACTCACCCTCGTCTACACGTACGTGACGCTCGCGACGCTCATACTGTCTTCGAGGCGGTCCGCCAGGGCAGGCTGAAGCCCGTTGTGCGACGCCTAAACGAGCTTGAAAGAGCAACATATATCCAATCCGGTGCCATATTCGTTTGGGAGGAAAGCGATGATGAGATGGGCCTCAAACGATGGACGGATAATCGAGGTCGGTATTGCCTACAGTAGATCATGCTGTTATAAACTGACTCTACATCAACAGCTTGGTCTCAGAGTAGAATGCGAGAGCCATACTTGTTTTATGACGAAAAAATCTCTACGGAGGAGCCACATCCACCCACTGACCAGAACATCAAGTAAGCTGTTTCACGCACCGTATCTGCGCGTTTGCTGATAAGCAGCCAGGTCGTATCGCTTTGTCGAGGGTCCATCGCGCACATGGTCATCGTCTGCGCAGTCCCACTACGACCGGAGCGAAAGACAGCCATTGGGACTAGTGAAACAGGCATATTCTGCTTGGGTCATTGATTCCGTGAACGCAAGGCCAAGAAAATGGCACCTAACAGCATACTTTACTTACTCCGACCTGCCCAGTATTCCTACTGTCGACCAAGATCCAATGTTGCGGAATTTGGTGGTTCCACCTGGGATGTACAGAAGTGGAAAGGCGAGGTCGCGGAATTCAGACTCCTCAGTTTCCTCCTCATCCCCTCCACGCCCTGAAACACCCGTTTCTCGAAATTCACCTGCAGTCTCCTCGCACAGTCGGACCCGCGGTGATGGTATAATTTTGCCGTCTCTGCAGTCCGCCATAACGAACCAGCCGATGAACATGCACTCGACTCTCCATAGACAACATAGTGCGCGGTATTCGGAGGACCAGCGTATGATACAGATGCTCAATTCACGACCCATTTGATGATTTCGTAGATTCCACGCCTATAGCTAGTGACGCAAAATGGTTGTTATTCCTGTAGCGTAATCACCAGGACTTTATCTAATACTCACGATTGTGGGAACTTGCAGCGAAGCACATGAAAGCAGTGCCTGTCGCTGCCAAAAGCTAAACATAAAGATTATGATGCCGATGCCAGCAAGTAGCAAACGTAGCGTACATCGTCTAGACCTCAGTCGTCTTCATCTGAATCGGACGCGTTCTCCAACTCTCGGCGATCTGCTTGAGCCTGTAGAGCACCTGCGAGGTCATCAGACTGACCCTTTTGAGCGGCCAGGCGTTGTCCTGCAAAGTTGATCGTTCAGAAGGCGTTGTACTAAGCCAGAGTTGAATCGAAACATACTGATTAAAGTATGGATTGCCTCTTGCGTTTTCCTCTCTAGCCTTGCGAGTTTCTTCTCCAGGTCTCGCTTGAGGTCCCAATTGGGGCGTTTTGGTGCTATGTTATGCAGGTCCTACGTTGTTTGAGGTGAGATTGAGCGGTTACCTGGGCATATGAGGACATACCAGTTCCTGCATTCTGCGCTCTGCATCTTCTGCAATAATCCGCTCGGCTAAGCCGTCGACGTTCTTTTCGACAGTATCCATCTCTACATCCCCGTCCGCAACATGTTTCTTCAATGTCTTCGTGTCCGGGTCGTATGTACGGTGCTTGATAACACCTTCAGCACTGTGGACTGCAATCAGTGTCCAGACTAGGGGGTGATCCAGAAGTCCACGCACTTTCCCTCGTCCGCCTCGCCTGCCTTTCGTTTACGTAGAGCGAGGAGCCGTGCTTTGCGAGCTTCAGATGCCTCAACGAGAGACATGGTGGTTGCAGTCAGAGTGCATCAAGCGCTCATGAATCCCCTTGAAAATACTGACAAAATACCAAGCTCTCGTTCTACTCACTTGTTCTTCACGTCGGACGCAACTTTGTTTCACTACCTCCTTGAAGACACGACGGCCGTGGAATGCTCGGATGTTGGTGGCGAGCATGTCTTCGAGTATCTGCGCCGCGGCCGGCGATTGTCGTGACACCAACGCAGAGGTGGCTCACCACAACCTCAGCGCGGTGCACTGCCAGTGCTCGCGAACAAGCTCGCGACAATGTGCGGATGGAAGAGTACCCCTGCGAAGTTATACGGTACGGGATTATACTCACACGTGTCTCTGTCCGACATCTCATACATGCTTTCAGAAACTTCTCCATTATCGCACACATAGGTGAAGTCGTTCCTAAACAACCAAGTGGTGTTGTCGCTCAATCAAGCTACGGTAGACCATGGAAAGTCGACGTTAGCAGACCGGTATGTTGACCTAAACTTTGGAGCGTCCCGCTCATTCTGATACCACAAAGGTTGCTCGAGGTTGAATCGCTAGCTACCTCCTTACACACCTTGCTCATTATGAGACCAGCTTACAGGCACTATTGACAAGAAAGAGAGGGGGATTAACAAGCAAGTTCTAGACAAGCTAAAGGTAGAGCGAGAACGTGGTATTACAGGTATGTGACCGCAGTGGTTTAGCCCACCCCGCGTTCTAAGGTCACCTGCAGTGAAAGCACAGACAGCAAGGTTCGTGCGCTCAGCAGCTTCTTTCCACGCGTCCTCTTACTTTCTTCAAGCATGATTCACAAGTATGCCTCCAAGAACTATCTTCTCAACCTAATTGACACGCCGGGACACGTCGATTTCGCCTGGGAGGTTTCAAGATCACTCGCAGCTTGTCAAGGCGCGCTCTTGCTCGTGGACGCGTCTCAAGGAGTGCAAGCGCAATCTCTGTCAGTATTTCATGCTGCGAAGGATCGCGGCTTGACCATCATACCAGTGCTTAACAAGGTACATGAGAGTTCCAACGTGATGCAGTAGCTTTGGGTGTATTAAGTTTGAAGACAGATTGACCTACCTGCCGCACAACCAGAGATTGTTGCTGCTCAGATGCAGTCAACATTCGGTATCAACCCGGAGGATGTGATCAAGATATCTGCCAAGAGTGGTAAAGGTGTCGATGCGGTGCTGCAGGCCATCGTCGACAGGATACCGCCACCGTCTGGCAGCATCGATGACCCTTTGAAAGCCTTTCTGTTCGATTCATCGTGAGCAAGCCGCTGATGATGTGCACGTTCATTCGTTGATGTTCGTGTCGTAGGTACGATCAGTACAGAGGTGTCGTGTCTCTCGTCGCTGTACAAGGAGGATTGCTCAAAAAAGGTCCGTGAGAGCTAAGACGCGTCAAAGGAATACCGCATGATAGAATACTTCAGGGGACAAGATTGTTTCGTGCTATACGCGCAAGAAATACGACGTAGTGGACGTCGGTATCATGCACCCCGAAGAGGTCCCTACGCGAAGCTTACGGCCTGGACAAGTTGGATGGGTAGCGTGCAATATGAAGGAGTCTTCGGAAGGTACGTAATCAAGAACTTCTCTACATTACGGCTTGTCCCAGCTCAATTTGCATCAGCTCATATCGGTGATACATTGCATCGTATTGGGGTGCCTGTGGAACCAATGCCTGGATTCAAACCTGCCAAAGCCATGGTGTACGCGGGTATTTTCCCCGTTGACAGCAGTGACTTTCCCAAGCTTGAAGAATCTATCAAGCGTGTACGTTCTAGCAATAACCTCGCCGCCCACAACCTACTCATGCCATGATAGCTCACACTGACCGATCGTAGTGTTGAAATCAAGCGCGAGTCTTCTACAGCTCTCGGGCAAGGCTTGCGGCTTGGTTTCCTTGGATCACTGCACATGGACGTCTTTCGACAACGACTCGAAGACGAGCATAACGCCAATGTGATCATCACAGCTCCGACTGTACCGTACAAGGTAGTGTACCGAGACAGAACGGTCTTTGTCAGCAACCCGACAGACTTTCCGGAAGTGACGGATGTTGCGACCCATGTCAAAGAGGTGCAAGAGCCTGTTGTCAAAGCCTCTATCATCGTACCAGAAGGTTTGTTCCTCGTACGCAGGTGATTTTTTGCTGTGCCATTGAAGTCTGACGTTTTCCAGAGTATCTTGGTGATATGATGGATCTATGCTTCATGCATCGAGCTGAAGACTTGGACCATCGTTACCTGGATGCTTCCGAGGCAAACTCGGCTCGTATCATCTTGACGTGCACGTTGCCTCTGAGCGAGATCGTGACGGACTTTTTCGACAAACTGAAGAGCAGAAGTTCGGGGTTTGCGAGTTTCGAGTAAATATATCTATTTCTCAACTTGTGCCAGTCATATGCTGAAAACGCGTTGATAGTTATGAAGATGCTGGATACAAGCCCAGCCAGCTATCCAAGGTACGAGTAAACGTGGACTCTCTCACCTCTCATGTGGCTGATGGAACAACTGTTAGATGCTCTTCCTGCTGAACGGAAAGCCAGTAGACGCGCTTGGTTTGATTGTTCACCGTTCAGCTGAACAAGAGGTCGGGCGTGCCTGGGTGAAGAAGCTTCGTACGTTTACCCCTCCTTTCACAGCTTCTTCTCCCGTCTGACTCGTGCTGCAGACAAAGTCATCCCGAGACAGCTGTTCGAAGTGCCGATACAAGCTGCCATCGGCAAGAGAATCATTGCTCGTGAGACACTGTCCGCCATGAGAGCGGATGTCACGGCGGGTTTGTATGGAGGTACGTGTTCTGTCCCCCCCTTTTTTGTCTTTCTTTTTTTGATTCCATGCCCAAATCTTGCTCACGATTGGGGAGTTTTTTTTTCTCTGACCTTCCGCAGGTCACCACGAACGCAAGCTGAAGCATCTCAACAACCAGAAGGAAAGCAAACGAAAAATGAAGAGAGTTGGTTCTGTTGAGCTGCCCCAGGAGGCGTTTTATGATATCCTCAGCTCTAAAAAGTGATTAGACCTGAACTGATCGGTACTATATCGACGCGTGTACATCCTATACAACGTCGAAGATAATGGCACATCTACATGTAGACTCTTCGAATTCGTATGAGATTTGAATTTGAGCGCTGAGCTTTTCATGATGACTCGACGGCGCTAATCGGACGTTTTTCGAGACAAGATCATAATTGAACAAATCCGAGCACAGTGATCTCTTTCCGACTCTGTTCATCTCTACACTTGGACCTCACGAGTTCAACTTCTATATAACGTCCAGACAACGCCTAACGTATCTAGCATGGCACCTGAAGCTTCAACCTCGACGAGTCATCGCTCAGTGGACGTCCTAGTCTCAAAACTACGACGAAGGTCCGTGCTATTCTACACCACAAAGCGTTTCTTACTTTTTAGGGAAAATAACAAGCTGACAATTGGCAGGCAGGTCGTAGGCTCACGAGAAGCAGCACTAGAGACAGTCAAAGTTCTCCGGCAGGTCGTCTCCAGAGCCAAGTTCTCCAACATTGACCAGTTGGTCGGTCTCATACGTTTAGTCGGGAGGAGATTGGTGGAAGCTCAGCCGAAAGGTATGTCTGTTCATTCTTTGTGTATTGACTGTTCGAGGGACGAATTTTTTGTTATTTGTTTGTTTGTTTGAAGAGCACACGGTAGGGAACACCGTACGAAAGATCTTGCATCACATACGCGAAGAATACAACACTGCGACGAAAGGGACAGCATCCTCCTCCTCTGCTGTTTCGTCCTCCAAAGGCGTGTTCTCGATCGCGAACTTTGTGTTGCAGGGCCAACCTCGCAAGCAGCCCGTGGCGCAAAAGTCTGAAGCAGGGAGGACGACGACGACGACGTCTATGTCTATGTCTGTACGGGAGAACGACCCGCACGATCCCGATTCGTTCGCGAAGAGTTTGAAGCCGGTGCTCATGGAGGCGATACAAGATGTTTTGGACGAACTCGAGACGGTGTACGACAACGTCTCTAAAAACGCAAAAGATCACATCCATTCCGAGTGAGTTTTTTTTTTTGCTTGTTTTTTCTTTTCTTTTCTTTTCTTGTCGTTGTTGTTTTACTTGGGAACTGTAAATGAGAACCCCAAGTGTGCGAATTTTTTTTTTCGGTTAGTGAAATCATCCTCACCATCGGACATTCGAAAACGGTCGAAGCGTTCCTCAAGTCTGCAGCGCATTACCGGAGCTACACTGTGATCGTAGCAGAGACCAGCCCCTCGTACGTTTTCTCCTTTGTGCACACTTCTCACCCAGGGTATTCATTTTTTTTGTTATTTTTGTTTATACATCACACAGATACAGCGGACACGAGATGGCACGCTCCCTCTCATCCGCAGGAATCTCCACCTTCCTCGTCCCAGACTCTTCAATCTACGCCATAATGTCCCGAGTAAACAAAGTCATCCTCGGCGCCCACGCCATCCTGGCCAACGGCGGCATGTTCGCCATCACGGGGTCTCTCCTCGCCACGTCTGCGGCGCGAGTGCACAGCGTCCCTGTCGTCGTCTGCGCGGGACAGTTCAAGCTCACGCCGTTGTGGAATTTGTACCACGAGTTTGGGGCGTTGGATTTTGCGGATCCGAGTAGTGTGCTTGGGTTTGAGGAGGGGAGGTTGGTGGGGAAGGAGGTGGAGGTTGTGAACCCGTATTATGATTATGTCGAGCCGGAGCAGGTGGATGTTTTTATTACGAACGAGTGAGTTTTCTTTTTTTTTTCTCTCTCTTTCTCTCGCTATTTGTTTGTTGAGATTTTTTTGTTGTGATAGCGGTGATCATCCACCATCCTCTGTCTACAGGTATGTATTCCTTACCTAACTGTTTGGTCGTGAACTATGAACGCTCATCCGCATCAATCTCGCTCTCTTGCAGACTGATCAAAGAAACATACGACGACGAAGATCACGAGCTGTAGCGGCAGCCATGTCTTTATCTCGCTACTTCACATCCGAATGTATACCAGCTGGATCGTTTCCAGGCCACCCACAAGTGACATTGTCGCATTGTCATGAATCAAACAAATGTAGCCATGTCATCTGAACACAGTTGCACCATATCCTAAACATATCATCTCAGTCATCTGTTTGTGTGCCATGGCCGTAGTTTATCGAGTTGCAACATACAGTACATGCAGATCAGGAACAAGGCGCTCCAAGCCGGGTCTATCGGCCGGCTGCACACGAGTTCAGGAGATGGAGAGAGGATTGTGCGGTTTGGCTAATACTCTGTACATTCAAAAAGTTGTGAACACGGGTTCTCCGTTTCGTGCCTGGGGATGAGAGACAGACTCCGAGGCGCATGGTACCGTCACGGTTGAGCGTGCCATCGTATATATGCGCTCAGGTACGGAGTATTTGATAGATGGAAACTCTGTCAGCAAGTGGTAGCCCAGTGCAAGGTCATATTTTTCGTCAGGCGCAGCTGGCTATTCTACAGTCGAACCCCTTCGGGATACGCAAAAAGGTACGGGTTATCAGAGGTTATGGGATACGAGAGGTGGCGCTTAATTGAGCGCCCAGGGCTTCGTCAAATATAACCGTGAAATTGTGCCATAGACTACCAAATTCACATTTCTTGACACCATAAACAGATTGTGAGGGGTAGTGCTCTACTATAGTAAAGTTGAGCACACAGGGGTTGGGCTATGCCTCGGTGATGTCGAAGTTATTCAATGGGCGCCCTCGCAGCACAAGCATTATTATTGACAATAACACCACATTATGAGCAGATTTTGCTCCCAACAGCACTTTAAACCACTTATCATGTCTTATTCAGGCAGAAACTTACCATATTTGGGATATTCAGCACAAAATTGTGCCAAAAAAGTATGGGTTTCTGCTCTTGGATTATGGAGTATGAGGGGTTTATGGGTTTTCAGCTGAATTTCTCAGCAAACCGAGTTGGTCGAGCTCAAAATGTATGGGTTCTGAGGGGTTATGGGGTATGAGAGGTATGGGTTAAGAGGGGTTCGACTGTATCAAACGTTGCAATGAATGTTCACGTAAAACTGCTTGTATAGGCATTAGCTAACATACAACACTGGCATGCTGGTGGTGGTTGTAATTGTAGGGTTTCGAGTCGTGAGGGCGGAAGCATCGCCGTGGCGGATGCAAAAGTTGAAACTGTGTGCTGCGTACGTATGAGATAGATAGGTTCGGTTTTATTTTGCCTCGAGTTCGATTTTATGGTAAATATCGCACGTTAGACTTCATCTTGATCTGATCGATAAAGGACGTAGATTACCAAGAGTGGCGATGAAAAGTACAATCGTCGTTAACGTTGGGGCTCAATCGCACGTTGTATGGTATGTACAGTCATTTCAAGGGATTGGGATTGGCAACCCCACGTTGGCCCTGTGTGACCTGTGACAAGCAGCGGATCAGACGAACATAGTGTATAGTTAGTTGTAGTAGCGTCATCCATAAGGTTCTCATGACAGATGACGAGCAGAATGACCTCAGCACGTTCCGTTGTCACGTCACGTACCATTACACTCCGTCGATACTCAACGCCATTCAAGTTATCGAGTAACTGTAGATAAGCAAAGTGCTCGACATCCTATTGCAATTGAACGAACATTTTCAACTTGACGGTTGCGGCTGAGAGAGGAAGTAACCGTTTTTGGTGTTTTCAGATCAGGCGGAAGAGAGGCACTGCTTGGGTTGTCGGACGGACGGACGGCTCAAGGGCACCTGCGCAGTGTCATGTGCGTTTGCGCTGTGCTCAGGAGCAGGGAAAGGCAAGATGAAGACAAGATGGCGTCATCATGTCGTTTGCTACACGCGACTCATGAAGCGGGCTCTGTCGAACGAACGGCTGGGACGAGAAAAGCTCAGTCGATACGTACTTGCTTCCGATCGACTCAGCTGCACGTCCAAATACTGAGATGCAGCGAGCACCCCTGTATCGTAATGTTCGAGGGTCGACAATGAGGAGTGATAGGGTTATAAGCATGCATACCTCGAGGATGTACCGAGGCTATGACAGACGAAACAAACAAACATCTGAGAATGCGGTGAACATGGCGACGACTGGCCAGTACCGATCGATCGAAACAACCGGGCAGGATCCCTTCGTGTACATGCGTGACTGCAGAAGCTGTGTTTGATTTCCAAGTACCCGTCTCCGAACAAGAGTAAAATACTCTATCTGAAACCCGTGTACGTAGTACACCACCCAGTCAACATGGTACCAGAGCATACCGATCCGCTCTGAGGATTTGACGTCCGACCTCGGAGGAACATGGCCCTTGCCAACGGGTGGGCGGTGCGCCCGGTAGTGTTCAGAGCCGATGATCCCAGTTGTGACGAACATGCACAGGCTCACCGGTGACGGTAAAGGTATGACGCCAAGTTAGGAACGAGAGCGATGGCAAGAATAGGACGACGCATGTGCGTACACGTAGAGTACCTTCGTGGTCTCTCGTGCGTCTCGCCTATGCAAAAACCCCGCTTTGTCAGCACCTAACGACGAGCCGGCTGGCTAGTGGACTGGTCCGATTAGAGGAGTCCAACCTCCATAACATGAGACTTATGCGATACGCGGGCCGTTAGGTATCCTAGACGAGGATCGAGGTGACTGTAAAGAGAACAACCCGCGGGTTCAGGTCCGAATACAATGCTGGCTTCATAGTACAACGCAACGCAAGCTATTGCTTAGTGAAATTTTAGGTGATAGGGAGTAAGGTTATAGCAGGATCGAGTTGATACCGTGCGATAGGATATACGTACCCCCCTTGCACCAAAGTCTCTGTATGGCACCTGGAGGACCTATCATGCGCGTATGCCAGTAGAATAGCCGCAACGTAACTCACACTCTCACACTGTGATTTTGCAAGGGAGAGATAGAAGGCGAGGAGAGATAGGCTATCTGTACTAATAGCTGCAGTGCACAGTAGCTACCTGCGGTGGACTCCAAGAGGAGTTCATGAAAGTGATCGACGCACTGGTTATTGTCAGAATCCCAACTGATGTAACTTTGTTTTTAATGGCTGCGCAGAAAAAGGGCTTTGTGATAGGAGAGATTTATAGGACGCACCAGGTGGGCAATAGAGATAGGCTGTTTGGCTATAGTATAGACTCTGCGGCACGGGTACGTAGTAGTCCATGATCGAGCCGGATGAGGGTGAGATACGGATACGTGGCAGACCGAAGACGACGACAAGATGCAAATACTGTTCAGTCATAGACCAATATTGTTAGCATGAGCTTTTAACTGAGATTTCTTGGAATGAGTGAGCGGCTGGACTGGACTGGTACCCGCTGCAGCTGAATTAACCCCGAGTCGAGACCGTGCACCTGGTCGCGAACGTGATCCTCACCTAATCTCCCGCCAACCATTTAGACTTTGCGGTGCCCAAACGTGGGTATTGCGTTACTGTCACTCCCTGAGCTTAGTACTCTCTCCCTCCCTCTCGCACAAACAGCTTTGCATCCTACGAGTGTCGACGGCGGATGTCCCTGGAAGAGAACATGTTCGATAAGATTAGATCGTGCGCATGTGTGACAAGTGGGTGGAGTAAAAGACGGACGAGCCGATGTCACAATAGGCGGCCATGACATATGTGACGCCCGTGACCGTGTTCCCAAAGTTCGCAGACCAGAGTCGAACTGGGTCACTAAGACGAGTCACGTAGGACGAGTCACACCCCCTTCCTCGACTCTCATGGCATATAAATCCCTTCCCCTTCTCCCTCCCCTCCCCCAGCCTTACCCCGCCGTCGCCGTCGTCGTTCACAACATCCTACTCGTTGCCCTCCACGGCGAGCTAACAGCCCCCCACACCTCCTAGCGCTTCGCGCACCTTTCGCTCAACCATAACCGCATTCGTCCCCGGACCGCCCATGTTCGACGAGGCTCAGGTATGCATGGTCTGCGGCAGGCCAGTAGATGCAGTCGAGTGAGTCCCCTTCTCCTCGAGGCAGATCCCCATCCGTGAACCCTCCCAAATCGTTTTCGGCTCGCGCCATACCCTCTCCTCATGTCCGCTCTGATCCCCATGCCTCGCTCGCAATAACCTATCTACACACACTCGTTCCCGACTCTCTCCATTCTTCTTTATCTCTTTTCTTTTCGCGGCCCTTGCCACGTTCAAGCCACGCCTATATAAATTTTCTTTCCTCCTACGCCAGATACTGACACAGTCCCCTTTGTTTGTAGCCAAGTCTACTGCAGCGTCGAGTGCTCGACGCTCGACGCTACCTCCTCCCCCATCCCTTCTAGCCTGACCAGCCCTAGCCTAAGCGCGACGAGCAGCGCCTGCCCTTCGCCTTACATCCGCTCCACCACGGACTGCCTAGACGTGCCCGCCCTCGTCCCTTCCACTCTCGGCCACGGGCACAGTCACAAATATTCTATTTCCTCTTCCTCCAACTCCTCCGTAGGCTGCTCGACGTCTGACGACCTGACGGACGCTTCTATAGCCATACAAGATCCGTCGCTCGATCCACCTTGCGAGAACGCAAAAAGCCCGCATCTCCTTCTTCACCCCGCGCACGCTGGTATGATGCAGTACGCCCGTCGGCCTTCTGCGACCAACCATCGCTCTACGGTTCCCTTGCTGCTGAGGAACCCGTCGGGGATGACGATGTCTTCTCCATCCTCTGCATCCAGTTTTGGTGTGGGGAAGAGTATGCCTTCGCCTCTGTATCCTACAGATGGCGATGACGACGGCGCGTCGTCTGTTTGTCTTTCGGAAGAAGGAGACCACCATTCGCGTGTTTCTTCGTCGACGACGGCTGACCGTGCCCAAGCACGTCGGAAAAGAAATCGCGCCAGCCTACCTGCCTATTTTAGTCTGTTGCATGGTCACCCACGTTCTCCCAGTACGACAACCACCGCTCAGTTATCCTCTTCGGCGTTGTCGTCTACGTCGACGAAAACTGGAGAAGCAGCTCATCAGTCACAACAACCTTCCTCGCCGGGGACAACAACTCGGCATTGGCGGACACCGAGCGCTTTGGCGCAGCTGAGTCGTAGCTTGCAGTTGGCGAGTCCAACGACACCTCGTGTGAGCCACGCCACTGTTTCGGCGAACTCTGCAGACTTTACACACGCGAACTCGCCTACGTCTGTCAAGACCGAGCGGGCTGTAGTCGACTCGGGTGTAGAGTCCTTGAGCAAGCGCGAAGAAACGTTGATGGACAGAACGCGCGGTAGAGCGAGGACGAGGGACCCGTATGACGTTGACGCCAGGAGGAGCACGAGAAGCGTGGAGGGAGGGGGAGGAGGAAGGAGGGGTGAGAGGAGGTCACCTTTTCCTGCTCGTCGGCCGCAACCGCCCGCGCGGCATCAACAGCAGGAGAGGGGTCGAGCTCGGATGTCTGCTGCCCAACGCGCAAGGATTGACAGTGTCGAGAAGGTCGCAGAGTGGGTGTCAAGTTCGCCGGTGGTGAATGTCGCGCCGGTGCCTTTGAGGCCTGCGTCGTATTCGCAGAATGCGCATAGGAGGAACTCGTCGCCGGAGGCTAGGAGGGTCAAGTACGAGTTTGTGGAGGCGTTGACGAGAGGGTTGAGGGGATGTGCGGTTGGGGATAGTGATGACGAGAGCGAGGAGGAGGAGGAGGAGGAGGTGGTGGTAGACGCGCAGGAGAAGGAAAATGTGGTTGTTGTCAGAGGGAGGCGGAGGGTGGGAGAGCTGGATGTTCCGCCGAGTTTGGACGCACCTGGTTTGGGGAGTGGTCGGAGTGGGTTGAAGGCGAGGGAGGGTGGACGCTGTTGACCGTTAGCGATCATCTCTCGTCAAAAGATTATTGACTGTTCTTCTCCCCCTGCCACTGCCACTGCATTATCATTTCCTCCAAAACGTAATGTTCCCACCCATAGACACTCCACGCCCTTTTTTTATTGCATCTACCCATCATAACTAACCCCTTTTCACTTTTTCCTTACCATCCATTTTTTTTTGTTTGTAACAAACCCACACTCGACTCAAATCATTTGCATGGACCTTCTGAATCGCGCGTTTCTTTTCATCTCATCTCATCTCCGCATCTCTGCATCTCCATCTTTACGAATCTTTAACATGTTGGACTTGGTTTGAATAAAAAAACCGTTTTTCCTCGTGTGTATTGTATACAGTCGAAAGCCTCGAGGAGATAACCCCTATTCCTCGGGATAAGTACGCAGAAAGGTATGTACTATGGGTTATCAGAGGTTACGTACGGGATGCGAGCTGAGGTGGCGCTTAATTGAGCGCCACTGGGCTTTGTCGTTGAATATAACCGTGGAACTGTGTCATATACAGTATCGGCAAAAAGTCTTGCGACACCGCGAGCGCGCAAAATTTTTCTCATCGTTCGAGCTCATTGTTTGCATATAGTTTTGGGTTACAGTTCTCACACATTCATTATCATGTAAAAATTGTGTCCTTAGTAATAAAAAAAAGGCGGTGATTGACGTTGTGCGCGAGGAACTACGGACAATCCGCGCGAAAACTGCATTAGGCGCCCATGTGTTGTACTACTACTACAATTGCACATCATCTCGACTATTCTATGTACAAATTTGTCAAAAAAGTCTGGTAAAATTAGTACCTAGTATAGGACCCCTTTGCCTGCATAAGCTCTGCTGCACGAGTGGGGAGAGACTCATACAATCCCTTGATATACTAACAAAGTGGAATATGTGTGCGAGGGGTAGAGGCTGTTAAGCTTTTCGAAGATGAGTCTTATTATTCTTGCTGCTTCAGCAGCTCTGCTTATATACATGTCTGTATCTGATTATGTAAGCGACTACTATACATGTCTACTTCAGCTATTCTACTGTATTACTAAGTGCATGACTCATGCTATGAGTGCATGACTCATTGTATGACTAGGTTCAGCACTTGTACCAGAGGCATACATAATGAGTAAATGACTCATGCTAGTACTTGTCCTCAGATGTATGCTTTAGGCATCCTCTGGAGTTGTACTACGTGCTTTCCATGTCATTTCCTATGCTACTAGAACACAGGCGTACATATATGTATAGTACTACTACAACCCATATCTGTACGTCTCAGCTAATGTGATGGTTACTACTTGAGTTTCCATATACGGCTGCATAATTCCCATATCAAGACTGTGGGAACTCTGCTACCTTAAAGCGTCCTTGTAATAAGGCATGGGAAACTACATATTATATTATATTATATTATATTATATAGTTTTAATATATACCCATCATCCAATTTTGCCCACTCCTCCTGCAATGCCTCCCACAGCTCCTCCTTATTCAACGGTTGCTGCTTGCACGCCTGTAATTTGCGGTCTAGATGGTCCCAGACATTCTCTAGAATTCTTCATATCTGGTGAATTTGGAGGCCAGGGCAATACAGTGATCTTGTTCTCCTTGAACCAAGCTGTAGCAAGCTTTGACGTGTGCTTTGAATATTGGAACATGATCCCTCGGCAGGTCACATTCTGGTCTGCCAATGTGCCCAGAAGAGACTCTGATAGGATGGAGCAGTAAAGCTTTGCATCCATCTTCTCATCAATGCGGTGTAGCCTTCCTTTCCCCTTCAAAGTGATGCATCCCCACACCAGTGCTTCACTGTCTTCTGCACATTCTGGTCCAAAAACTCCTCGCCCTGTCTTCTTCAGCAGTATTCCCTCCCATCTGAGCCAAAATAATTAAATTTGGACTCATCTGAGAACACCATTACCCCCCACTCTTTTTGCCCCCATCTAGTTGCATGTCCAGCCCACCACTTGCACTTCTTCTTATGAGCTACAGACAGAAACGGCTTTCGCCGACGCACATCACCCTTCAGCTCAATCTTTGCAAGGTTGTTTCACATTGTTTGGGCAGCCACTTGTGGGAATGCCTTGCGCTGCACGTCTGTAGTGTTGCGGGCCTCTTGTCGTGCCAGGAGTAAAGAGGTGTGACGGAGATTGCAGTCTTGTAGAATGCAAGGGCAACCTGTCTTGGGCTTGTTTGCATAGGAATTGGGATTGTGGGATAGGTTTTGGATGGTGCGATAGATGATGGACCAGTGGACAGGGACTTTCTTGTGAATGTCAGCCACACTGACGCCTTCATTGTGCAGAGTCCAAATTCGGGCCTTTTTGGTAGGGGTACACTGCACCATATGTGTGGTCTAGAGTTGGGAGAGTGGGTGGTATGGAAAAAAGCACGAGAGTGGTGAAGTGGAAAGATCAAAAAACAAAACAAACCCAAATAGTGGTTGTGCGTGTGATGGGCGCCTAGTGTCGCAACAGTGCGGATTGTGCACAATGTATTATATACGAGAACGACTCTTTTGATTTCATTGTAGAGCTATTCTATACATGCAATACTCAATGTGTAAAAAATGATTGAATAAAATAAGCAGTTTTGAGTTCAAACAGAGAGCAAAGAGTTGTGCGCTTGTGGTGTCGCAAGACTTTTTGCTGCTACTGTACTATCAAAGTCACAATTCTTGGATACCATAAACAGATTGTTATGGGTAGTGCTCTACCTATAGCAAAAATGAGCACACAGGAGTTTTGGTCATGTCGAGGTTTGTTCAATGGGCGCCCCTCGCAACAACAAGTGTTATTGTTGACAATAACGCCCAATTTTATTCCCAACAGCACTTTCAAATCACTTGTCATGTCTTGTTTAGGAGAAAACCTACCTATATCTGGGATGTTCAGCTTAAAAAATTGTGCCATAAAAGTATGGGTTTTTTGCTTTCAAAAGGTATGGATTATATGGAGTATGAGGGGTTTTATGGGTTTTTTTAGCTCGATTTCTCTGCAAACCAAGTTGGTTTGAGCTTACAATGTGTAGTAAGCGCAGGGGTTTTGGTGTGCACACGGGAGGGGGGCTCACGAATTAAGGAACACAATGTTGTATGAAATAGCTACAAAAGTACAAGGAATTCTTGATTATTTTTGGCAAAACGGATAAGACGGAAA
Source organism: Cytidiella melzeri (assembly GCA_022592445.1). NCBI lineage: Eukaryota > Fungi > Basidiomycota > Agaricomycetes > Polyporales > Irpicaceae > Cytidiella > Cytidiella melzeri. The sequence continues at coordinate 27,103 of JABYQR010000266.1, forward strand.
GGGAATATTGAGACAAGTCATCTGTGCGGAATGACAAAAGGCAGCGCAGCAGGAAACAAACGGATACAAAAAAATTGAGGTGAAAAACCTAAAAATAACAACACTCCCCCCTCAACGAGCAGAGCATGAGAATAAATGTGAGTTGCCTATAAGTTATACTCTGGCGGGTCGGTGTGAACGTGCGAACCAATTGTAGTGAGGAAATCTGTAGCAACCATTGAATAAGCTGCGGGCAAAGTTGTCAAATTGAACTGAGCGGCGGGCTTGTGCCTGTTCCTCACATTCAGGTCTGATGTGACCTTCCTTGCCACACTTGTGACAAATGACTCCAGTGTGAAAGCACTGTTTCTTCGGCATAACACGAGTGGCTGCGAAAGCCTGGGCAGTGACGCTGAAACACTGCGATACACCCTGAAACTGATTAACAACCCCAAAGACAACACAACCAACCACAAAGTGGCAATAGGAGTGTAAGGGCGTGGGAGTGTGGTAGTGTAAAAAGTGTGCAAGGTGGTCTTTGGAGTCCTAGTTTAGCTGTGCTGTAAAGAGCGACGAGGTTTTGGATAAAAAAGGGTTTGTATAAATTGAGCTAGGGGGGCAAAGCACCACGCGTATTGCGGGCAAAGGTGGGAGGCACAGTGAAAGTGAAAGAGGGTTAGCACAAACACAAAGTGAACGCGTGCGAGATACCGAGTCCCAATGCAAACAGTGAGGAAAGTTGCGGAAAGCCAACACAAACACAATACGCAGTTGCTAATGCAGTTCAAGGTGTTTGCTGTAAAATGCAGTCACAGTGAAAGTAGGTGCAGTAAGCTCGACACACTGAAGATGAAACGCAGACGCAGTAACACAGTAGAATAACACAGTTAGGAATGAAAGAAACAAAATGAAACCAAATGAATTGCAAACAAGGAGTGTATTAACCGGACACAAAGCGCAACATACGACTATGCTAGACCAAAGTCAGTTTGACTTAATTGACTGGTTGCGGGAGCAATAGTGAAGGACAACTCCTCCAGAGCAGCGATGCGTGTTACAAGCAAAAGCGTGGCCAACGATGACGTTGGCTGAGCTTGTGAGATTGAACTGGATGAGTTTGCACTTGTGGTTATCTCATTTGAAGTCAGACGAGAGCCAACAATCTAGAAGCGGCGCGGGTGGGCGGTTGCAGTTGAGCGGAATAAAAGCTGAGCACAGGGGAATCGGGTCATTGCTCTGCATGTCGCAGTAAGAGCAATTATCAAGTGAGTCCACTACAGAGGCAACGGACAATGCTGGCAAAGGGGATTTAGTGGTGGATCTCTCGGAAGAGACTGTAGGCACTACTGAGGGTTCTGGTGGAGGTGTAGGCGCAGGGAGGATGGGGTAACAGCGAAGGACGTCGTGTCACAAGTGATAAGGACAGCGACTGTCTGGCAAGTGAGGAACTGTTGGACAAAAGCGGCAAACATGAGGCAGGTTGTGAATAGAAGGCGCAGCAGACATAAGCACAGTTGAGAACGCAGTAGAGCAACACAAAAGACGCTACAGCTTATTGATGCAAAGAGACTCCCTCAATGCAAGCACAAAGTGTAAAGATAGCTCTGAGAAGTGGGGGGGGGGGATTTGCCATTAAGGAGGACACAGGCTGTGCAAATGGCTGGATACTGACGTGTCTCCGGGCTTAGCCGTTTTCTGGGTGTATCAACACGTGACTTGTGTCAAGAATCCTCCTGCACGATACAGCCAATAAGACTGGCTGAGGTGAGATTGCCATCAGCAGCAATAACAGAAACAAATGTGTCCCAAGATTCCAGTAACGTTGATAAGATGCACATTGCGAGATTGTTATTGCCCAATGCAGTAGCAATTCCCTGAACCATGTTATATTCAATCCAGAGACACTTAATGTCTTGGATCTTAACTGTGAGATCCTCTGTCTTGTTGATACAGTAACCAAAAAGTTTGTGTCGGATAATGATGCGGGCAACACTGCCCTGGGTAGCAAAAACATTGACCAAGGCATCAAAAGCGTCCTGTGAAGTTTTGGCGGCCATCACATGCATCATCATATCATTATTGATGCGGAGACGGATCATGGTAAGTGTAACAGTAAGGTTACTACTCACCAGATAAGTTGATAAACTTGGGGATATAGTGTGAGATAGAGAGTAAGGTTGTCTATCAAAGGTGTCACCAATTGCAAATGCCCGTAATACAGTCAATTTGTTAACAAAGTCACAGGTACAATTAACTATTTCATGCTATATGATTTATTCAATTTGCTATCAATAACATAATCACTTGTAACCCTGCTCTTGCAGTTTACCAAATTGTATCTAGATTATTTAACATAGTTCAACACCATTAAGATGAAGACGCATGTCAAACAATCTTGATCTCGATGCTCTACTCCACAAACTTGTTATAATCCTGTACTCACACCCATTGTTGCAATTCAAACAATACAGCACAGTCCCTCTTCTTTCATGAATGATTGTATGCTCTAGTGAAGACAAACTACTAACTTACTATACACTGCTCATTGAAGAAGCCATTCCTAACAAAACTACTTGTCCAGGTTGCTACCAGCAGCAAGTTTACTTACAAATCTGGCTCAAACAGTGGTATTTCATTCAATCTTCAGGAATTGTGCTTGCCGCTTGCCGGCCTTGCTAACGCTAGTGCTCTGATTGTAACTTCTCCTTAGAGAGCAACTGATGGTTGTGAAATTTTGTGGACCAATTGAATGCAGCGCTGGCTGCTGATGAAACCATGTCTAGCTGATGTCTGCATTGCCTCACCCCCATCAGAGCTGCCGCAGGCTATGTTCTGATGTTACCTCCTCCATAGAGAGCAACTAATGCTTGTGAAACTTTGTGCAACAATTCAATGCAGTGCTTGCTGCTGATGCAACCATGTACTGTTGATGTCTGAACTGCCTCATCCCCATCAAAATTGCCACAGGCTGTGTTCTGATGGTAACTCTTGTTCTGAGAGCAAATAATAATTATGAAACTTTTTGGAACAATCAGATGCAGGGTCACTGCTGATGAAGCCATGTCTTGTTAATGTCTGAACTTCCTCACTCCCATAGGAACTGCTACAGGCTGTGTTCTGATTGTGACTCCTGCTTAGAGAGCAACTAATGCTTGTGAAACTTTTCTTTTTCATTCTTCAAGAATTGTAACTACAGATCAAAATGTTTTGTACATCAGAGTTCGTAGCACAGGAGCAACCATAAATGAAAGAAACTCCACAGCGGCTGAGGCAAGATGGTTCTATAGATCTTAGGAGTTTGCAAGGATGTTTTCAGTTACTATGAGGACAACAACACTGCCTAGCCCATGCTATGTCCATGACTATAGATTAAGAAGCTCTGTCCATCAAACTCAGTAATATAGAAGTAATCAAAATTGGAAGCAATTCTACAGGGGCTGAGGGAATATGGTGGTTGCATCACCATAGAGCACTGCCTTTGATTCTTCCATACAGTTTCACAACCACCAGTTGCTCTATAAGCAGGAGCTACAATCAGAATATAGCCTGCGTCAGCTCTCATGGGGGTGAGGCAATGCAGACATCAGCTAGACATGGTTTCATCAGCAGCCAGCGCTGCATTCAATTGGTCCACAAAATTTCACAACCATTAGTTGCTCCCTAAGGAGGAGTTACAATCAGAGCACAGTTTGTGGCAGTTTCAATGGAGATGAGGCAGTTCTAGTGGGGCTGAGGCAGTTCAGACATTAACAGGACACATTTGCATCACCACAGAGCACTGCCTTTGATTCTTTGACACAGTTTCACAGCCACTAGTGGCTCTTAAGCAGGAGTTACAATCAGAACACAGCCTGTGGCAGTTTCAATGGAGATGAGGCAGTTCATACCTCAACAGGATATCAAGCCCTTCATTTCTTAAGTACGCAATTTTCTGTCATCAGCAGTGAACACTGCACAAGATTCATGATAAGATATATGAAGCCCCTTGCCACCATTGGTGACTACCCTCATCAATGTATGGCTTGTTTTCCTGCAACCAAACTGATCACTTGCAGTACATTCACTTTATCCCAGATCAAGTTGCGCATCAACGGTGTCACCAATAGAAAATGCCCATAATACAGTCAATATTCATGACCAGATGGCTTGGCAAGGTACTTACCAGGAACAGAGTTGTTTACTCAGGTTTCTTTTGGTAACAAAGTCACAGGTGCAATTAACTGACTCATGCTAGATGATTTATTCAATGTGCTATCAATAACATAATCACTTGCAACCCTGCTCCTGCAGTTTACCAAATTGTATCTAGAATATTTAACATAGTTCAACACCATCAAGAAGAAGACGCATGTCAAACAATCTCTAACTCCATGCTCTACTCCATAAACTTGCACATGTTTTAATTATGTACTCACACCCATTGTTGCACTTCAAACAATGCAACACAGTCCCTCTTCTTTCATGAATAATGGTATGTTCCAGTGGAGACAAACCTTCAAATTACTATACATTAATCATTGAAGAAGCTATTCCCAACAGAATTACTTCTTCAGGCTGCTACATGCGCCAAGTTTACTTACAAATCTGGCTTAAAAAGTAATATTCCATTCAATCTTCAGGAATTGTACTTGCCGCTTGCCGGCCTTGCTAACGCTAGTCAACAACAAAATCACTTGTAACCCTGCTCCTACAGTCAACCACATTTTATCTAGATTATTTAACATAGTTCAATGCCATTCAAGAAGACGCATGTCAAACAATCTTTATCTCCATGCTCCACGCCACAAACTTGTTTTAATTCTGCTCACACCCATTGTTGCACTTCAAACAATACAGCACAGTCCATCTCCTTTCATGAATGATGGTGTGCTCCAGTGAAGGCAAACCACCAACTTACTATACAATACTCATTGGAGAAGCTATTCCCAACAAAATTACTTGTTCAGGCTTCTACCAGCACCAAGTTTTGCAATTCCTGAAGAATGAAGAAGAATTGTTCCAGTGTGCTCCAGCACATTGATGCCTTTTCAGATGTGACCTTTTTGTCCCCCAAAGTGTGGGAATTTGATGGCAGAATACAGACAGTAACAGTGTCAATAACAAAACAATGAATACAGCTGATGGCATCACACTGGCCTTGTTATCAGCCCTTTATAACTTGTTATCAGATCACTTTTGCAATCAAAATGCACTTTTTGATTTTTACAGACTGCATATGGGTACAAACCTGTACATATAATATACCATTGGATAGCCCTGTCTTGTGGCAACATCCTGGTACAAACATCCTGTCAATTGAAGTGGAATTGAGCATGTTATGGCCAGTCAACTGAAGAAAGTCATCCAGACTCAGATTCAAACTCCACTCCTGCAGGCAAATGATGTCAAGCTCTGGTCAGGTTGATGTGCAGCAATATACAGACATTGCTTGCTCTCTGAACAAGGAATACAATAAGAAGACATAGTGTTGGCTCTGAGCAAGAATTGTAAAAATTCTCAACCCCTACATTCTTGGACAATGTCAATTTGTGGCTGCATCAGCAGTGGGTGCTGCATCTGATTGTTCCACAAGTTTCACAACTGTTAATTGCTCTCTAAGCAGGAGTTACAATCAGAACACAGCCTGTGGCAGTTCCAATGGGGGTGAGGCAGCTCAGACATCAACAGAACGTGGTTGCATCAGCAGCAAGCACTGCATCAAATTGTTGCACAAAGTTTCACAACCATGAGTTGCTCTTTAAGCAGGAGTTTCAATCAGAACACAGCCTGTGGCAGCTATAATGGGGTACTGCCACAGGCTGTGCTCTGATTGTAACTCCTCCTTAGAAGGCAACTAATGGTTGTGAGTTTTTGGGGACCAATTGAATGCAGTGCTGGCTGCTGATGAAACCATGTCCAGCTAATGTCTGCATTGCCTCACCCCCATCAGAGCTGCCACAGGCTATGTTCTGATTTTACCTCCTCCTTAGAGAGCAACTAATGCTTGTGAAACTTTGTGCAACAATTCAATGCAGTGCTTGCTGCTGATGCAACCATGTACTGTTGATGTCTGAACTGCCTCACCCCATTGGAACTGCCACAGGCTGTGTTCTGATTGTAATTCCTGCTTAGAGAGCAAGAGCAACTCATAGTTGTGAAACTTTGTGAAACAATCAGATACAGTACTCACTACTAATGCAGCCACAAATTCACATTGTCCAAGAATGTAGGGATTGACACTTTGTAGTTAGCATCTAAAGTACTGGTAACTCTTGCTCAGAGCCAATACTATGTGTGGCATGTTGTGGCATGTCTTCTAATTGTATTTCTTGTTCAGAGAGCAAGCAATGTGTGTAGATTGCTGCACATGCACCTGACCAGGATTTGACATCATTTGCCAGCAGGTGTGGAGTTTGAATCTGAGTCTGGATGACTTTTTTTAGTAGACTGGCCATAACTTCCTCAATTCCACTTCAATTGACAGGATGTTTGTACCAGGATGTTGTCACAAGATAGGGCTATCCAATGGTGTATTATATGTACAGATTTGTAACCATTTTCAGTCTGTAAAAATCAAAAGGTGCATTTTGATTGCAAAAGTGATCTGATACAAAGTTATAAAGGGCTGATAACAAGGCCAGTGTGATGCCATCAGCTGTATTCATTGTTTTGTTATTGACACTGTTACTTTCTGTATTCTGCCAACAAATTCCCACACTTTGGGGGACAAAAAGGTCACATCTGAAAAGACATCAATGTGCTGGAGCACACTGGAACAATTCTTCTTCATTCTTCAGGAATTGTAATTGCTGCAAATTGCAGCAAACACATGGCACTGCCAGGTTGTTCAGATTACTGGGTGACATACTCCAGGATATAACTGTGTATGTTTTCTGCCTATCCTCATAAAGTTAGCTGTCATATGCTTCAGCATGCCAGGCTTTACATTTGCTGCATAGATTGTGATGGGAGATTCAGAGTGGACCCTGATTAACTGACCAACAGGTTGATTCTCCAAAACGCTAGCACAAAATTAACATTTCATCATATCTTGAATTGTCAAAAAGCAGCTTACTGTGAACTCTCCTCATGCCCAGTCACAGTCACAGTAGTCCTTATATATCAACCTTCCCAAATCACAGCTATCAGCTCATAGCATGTATGGCCAGCTTCTATTGTGTGCTATCACTCTGCAGCAAATTCCAACAAAAAGGGGAACATGAGGATTGTCCTACTGCTACTATTGCTGATACATAAGTGTAGGTAGCCCATGAGTCTGTTCTTCCCCCTCATCCAGAATACTATTGTAATGCTTGACAGCAAACCAATTCCATGCAGCCTTAACTTCATCTTTTGTATACCCACCCACTGACTTAAATCCACCAACAGGCCCCAGGCGCATATTGGACAAGTCCATCTCGTCATGGACTATCTTTAGCAGACCGGGCAACCGGTTTTCTTTCTCCAGCCTTTCTACAATCTTCAATGATGATGTCTCGATTTTATAGCTCAAGTCTGTGGGTTTTGGTCTCCACCCTTTGGTGAAGGGGAAGATGGCTGGGCTGCGGCTTCCCAAGAGGTTGCCAGAGGAAGTGGGGTAGGAGGGCCTTCTACTGCTGTAGCATGGTGCAGCAGACACAGCTGCCATATGGAATGTGCAGATGACAACAGCAGTATAAAAAATGAAAGAGGTTGAGACCCGCATGGATGATGACAGTATAGGTTGGTGAAGGACAATTGAAAAGGACTTGGATAGATAGCTAGAACATAAGTTGAGTTACCCAATGTAAGTGAAATGTGGACAACCATGTACTTACCAACCAGCGCTGCAGCCATGAAAAGACCTGAAGCAATGGAGATGTGTTGAGGTATGAGAATGGCAGTGATGGGCTTTGAATGTATATGTCTTGCACTCTGTGTGCAGTGCTGATGGAAACAATTAGAGAATACACAGGTTCCAGATATGTTTGATTGACTCCTGTGTCACTTGAAGTTTTAATGGACATTACGTGGTGATGTATGTACTTGCTGTGTCATTGTTTCAAACTTGTATGAGATTTGTGCTGAATATACTTAATTCTGATTCAAGAATAAAGAATGCAATACTGAAGTTTACAAAAGGAAGGGAATGTTGAATTTGCAGTATAGGACTGGTCCTCAGCCCAACATTGGTCCTCTGCCCAACAAATCATAGGAGACAATCTTGTAGGTGAAAGTCCACTGGATTTTCAGTGAATGGCTCTATACCAGTCTTCTATTATGCAGAAAAGCTCTTGAATTGCTGAGCACCCAAATTGCTGTAAGAATTGTACAAGTGCAGGGGTTGCTGCACTTAATGGCAGTTAAGATTTGATGGTGAGACATTATTAGTCTTGGTGTTGTAGAACATGCCTGTAATCAATGGCTGTGATCAAGTACATCCTATACTATTACTTTGAGGTCATGTTGGCCTCAATTTTGCTGCTCTACGGATGCGGGAAATTCACAACTGAGTGACACGGTGTGACGTCAAAATAGCGCATGATGGCTATCTTTTGTGACTGTTACAGCCCAAGCATGGCAATTGTCACGCTGGGCAGAGGAACGGTTTTTGTGACACATCCTGGCCATACCATCAATCTGTCCTACATATCCCGCAAGTTCACAGTATCATTCACAAAAACTTGAGCAGTATGTACAATCTGTTTTCGATTTGTTGAGCAGCAAAGAATGGACAAATTGACTGAGGCAAGCATTCTGGAGGTCAATCTCGAAACATTGGGCAGAGGACCGGTTTCATACTGTACTACTAGTTAGTTCAGTTGTCTGTGAGTAACCTCACACCTTGCTACTATACGCGTCAATGTCTGGTCAGTGGAAGCTCTCGGACAACCAAACTGAAGAGATTGTATGCATCCATCTTCCACTGTTGGGTCTGGTCCGAAGAATACATAGCTGACAACTTTATGACAAAATCCAGCTCGTCGTAAACGCAGGGATTTCACGAAACCATATCCATGTGGTCTCTATATGACGGGCGAGTGCCACTCTGTCATCCTTCCCAATCCTCGTCTCGCCTTCTGGAGCTTCGGTATGGAAGCCTAGGTGTTGGCTGCTTATTCTCAAGACTAAGAAACACAGCATCTACGAGGAACTTTCCGTTAACACTCCGGGATCACATCTTTACACGGTGCTGGCTTTTGTCTGTGGCGCACTCCAACAAAAGTTGAAATCGCGCTACAATCTGTGTGTGCAACTCACCCTCTCGCTGGACTACGACATGTGTGGTCGCGTTGAACTGCACCCTCGAGCTCTGATACAAGACAGGCTTTTCCTATTTCTCGAGGAAGAGGAGGTTCTCGTTCGGGCCATCCACGAAGAGCTTTCCGTCACGTTACCTGCGCTTGTGGTGTTACGCCCAGCAGGATGACGGGGTGCGACGCCAACCGTGGACGTCCCCTACAAAGGAGTGGCTGAAGTGATTGGGACTAGATGAGTAACTCGTACCAGCTGCGTCATTTCTATATGTAGCTTCATGTTACCTCGTATCCCCATGTCTCAGCGTTTGCATATGCTTTTACACTCGGGATATGATATCCTTATCAGTTATATATCCCTCTACAAGCCGGACGGTTTGACCAGCGTCGTTGGAATATATGACCATGCTGGCCTACCATGGAACGTTCGGTCCCTCGTTACTCGACCACGTAGTATTGTGTGCTCAAAAAAGCAATATCAGGGTCTCGCACCTTGCTGCAGAACGCGTCACGGTCACCCCGGACGCGTTATACTCTCTGCCTGGTATGTAATTCCATCGTATGACTGCTGGACGTCGTCGTAATGTGGTGTGCGGTTGCACCGATGCCAGCAGGAGTTGTTGTTCCAGCCTTGGGGCCACTGTTGAGTGAGCTGCCATTGGGGCAAATTGGTTTTGCTCTATGAAGTGTGGATTCATAGTGAAGTGGCCGTCACGAAGACGGCGTCAACGTCAGAGAAAAGAAACAGATCTGAGTGGTGGATCCTACGACTAATTTTACACGCTCAGTAACTATTGTACATGCAGTTTATCGATGGGTGCTAGAGTACATACGGTGGTGCTTCATGGTAGCCACGAACCGGTCATGAACACGTGAACGTCTAAGCAAAAGGAACAAAATCACTCGACGGCGCTGTCTCTCACTCAACGCCATGCCTGCTCCGCATCCCTCTGCAGGCTGATCCACGACTCACCAACACCAGACCCGTACCCACTGCTGCTCTCCACATCCGCGTCCGAGCCATTCTCTGACAGTGTTTCATGGCCCGCGTCGTCCAATTCCACTGATGGCTGAGGTTGCGATGGTGGCGGTGGTGGTTGGGAAACGATAGGAGCCGAGGCTGGAGAAGGATAACGAGGCACGGAGGTGTTGCGCCCAGGTAACGCGAGAAAAGCAGTACGCAAGGAGAGTAGGACGTGAGGGAGTGTCAGCAGCCCATCGAGAATTGCTGAAGGAAGTTTTGATGCCACAGCGTACGTCCATGCTGCCGTTGACAAAAGATAGGGTTTTCATGAGTAATTTCACAACAAATATGCATGACAGTCGAACTGACCTCCCGCACCCACACCAATTCTGTCACCTTGAAGCCATTGACGCAGACGTGACAACGTCAATCTCATGCCCGCAGGGATGTTGCCACCAATACGAGGGTCTTTTGTCCCATCGCTGATCAAACTCACGAGAGCACGCACGAACTGCTGAGACTCAGCACCCAACCTGGACCGTGTACCGACATACGAACTTCCCGCTAACGCATTCGCAAACGCGATACCGTACGTCGCCTTCTCCGAAGCCGTCCAATCGATCGTCGCGTGCTCGACATCCTCGTCGTAGTAATGCAAAGCCTGGCCGCAGTTCCCGACATCCACAACGACCACCCTTACGTTCTTCATAGACCGAGCATGCGAGTCGGTTGTCTCTGTAGCAGCAGCGACGCGAATCTCTCGGCGAAGCACTTCTAAACCGCGGAGAGTGGCAGCGGCGCTCATTGCCTGGGCACCGGCGAAGGGCAGACCCACCCGCCCGTCAATGGCTGGCAGGCACACAACAATGCGCTTCTTGGCATGCCTTGGTGAGTTGCGCATGAGAGGGAGGACTGACTGGAGTACTTGAAGCGGTACAAAGTGCGAGGCTTGGAGGTAAGCAGGGTAGCTATCTTGTACACCAAGATTCTCGAGAGGACCCGTCGGAGGGACTAGGTGTGGCGAGGGCATGGTTATCATTGAGACTACGGAGTGAATGTACAGTTGGGTAGTGGGAGAGCTGTGAGGATCTCCGGATGCTGTAACAGGGAACCTGCGGGACATGGTGGCCGAGAGGGAGCGCAAAAACGGTGGGATCGTAGCCAGCTATGCAATATAAGTCACTTCCAAACGGCGAGGTTGATAAGCGTACATACATCCGTGGGATCAAGCACTATAGCTCGAAGATATCCTTCAGAGTGATGCTCAAGTTCTACTGCAGCTTCTGGTGTACGTACGCTCGCAATGACGATATATCCACATTGCTGGAGAGACGTGATCAACGGTAGAGCCAAAGGCTCATCGCCTCCAAGTACAACTAGATACATATCATCAGGAGATGCAGCACGCCCAAGCGGTCTGATACACTCACCGACCACCTGTCTCCTGTCGCCCTTGGACTCAGCATTCGACCCTACAACACCATGTCGCCTCGACCTCCTCGACCTCAAATGCCATCTCCCACCATACCCTACTAACACCCCCACACCAGCAATCCCAATACCCAATCCAACCGCCTTCCACGGATGTGCACCCACCCAATCCGCCGATCTCTCCAACGTCGACTTCGGCACAGGCAACGGCGGGGGCGGGGGCGGGACCTCAAAGGCACCGAGGCTGGGCATCTTGATATCCGGCAGCGGTGGGAGCGACTGGGGCCAAAATCGAGCGAGGTCGTCTTGCAGCTGTTGTAACACGTTCCTCATTTCTGGTGCGGCGGATGAGATGGCATTGATGACTATTTGTTCGACGTGTTGGAGATGTTCTTCGATGCTCTCTGCCGTGGGGAGCACGACGGGCATCGCTGCGGCTTGTATGGAGTATGGAAGTATGAGGACGTTCGAGTTGTGGGAGTGCTCCGATTTTGTGCTCGACTCTAATGAGGGATCACGTGCTTGTATGTAAATAGTTATTAGTAAATACGCGTCGCCGCTCGCGCCGGTCACTCGCGTTCGAGACTTCAAGTTACTACTAGAACGAAGAACTACTACCTACAGCTGCAGGCTAGTCTACGAGCGCAATGGAGAGGCCTGTGAGGGATCAGGCCCAGTACATGGTAGAGTTTGTCCATCGTTCTGTACACTGGTGTCAGTATACTGACATTGCCCGACTCGTATAGGTATGCAAGACGAACGAAATATTGCCCTCATGACGAGTGTATACCACGTACCTTTTCCAATGAACAGCAGTTCTCGCGATATATTTCGTAGGTCGTACTGCCGGGGTGCAGACGTACCTAGTTAATCGAGAGTGTACTGGCGCAACGGTCAGGAAGCTGGCACCCGCGAGCAGACTTCAGGATCTATCAGTTTGACGGACTGCCCCTGACCGGTGGTCCTTCGTGAGCTGGCACCAACCGTCACTACGCGGACCGAAGGTAGCTATCCAGGGCACGACCACCCTTTGCTTCATACTGTTCTCCAAGCTGAAAAAGAGCTCCTCCTCCCCGCATCTAGACACCTCCTTTCAGCGTCGACAACGACAACAATCATGACGACTATTGCGTATTCGGGCCCCGCAGGAAAGGTTTTTCGCTGGCTGCTAACGGCTTCGAGGCTCGTATATGGCGTCGAGAACTGGATTGAGCTTTCGGGGTCGATGGAGGACCCGGAGGAGGTTCTTGGCTCGGGCATATCGGACAAACATCCAGTCTCTTCAGTCACACAAGGAAGAGAAAGCTGCCAGCCAGCTTGAACTGCCCCTCACAGTCGTCAAGAGAGACCGCGAGGATTTGACGAAACGTACACTCGGCCATGTCTCTCTTTCTACCCTTCAGCGTCGGGTCGGACGGCCTTCAATCAATACCTTGCAGCCATTGAGGTTTATACCGCCATATTGACACCACCGACTTCGTTGGAAACGCCATTGACTTTGAAACCAGACTTGCGGTCGGGATCCTGATCGTGTGGAAACATGTTGACCACGGCGGTCAACCTTCCTTCCAGAGCATTCCTTCTCACCTGGCCCGATATCCAGTCCCGTGGCTCACTTTATAGCGACAAGACGCGTAGTTCCTACACCAAAACCGTCTACGTCAGAGACGACCCGACCGTTAAAATTTCCAAGGGTGGCTGTACCTCCAGGCTCACTATCAGGTCTCTCGACAACATCCAATCGATCGCTTGGAAAGCCTTCATGACCAAGCCTCAGGTGATCATAGAGTTCGCGGTATTGCCCCGTACTTTAAAATTTCGAGTTTTCTTCAAAGGCAAAAAACTTTGGCGAGGGTGTCGTCGAGAGTTAAGGGTCCTGTTGCTGGAGGTGCTTGCGCGCGGTGGCGAATACAGTATTAGTGAGGCATCCGACATAACACAGATCATTACCGTCACCTTCGTCCTCGAGTGTTGGGAGGAGCACGGTTTCCCCGCAAGTGTCTTCTACGTTGCGATTGACGCTTCTGTTCAAACGCCACTCACTTCTCGGACTTGGAAGGGCCGATCTTCACTACGTCTCGTCCGACAACACTTGCATTGTCTCTGGAAGTGACAATGACATTGCGAGCGCCGAGAATATGGCAAATGGTAACAAACGCGTTACAAGGACTTGTGCAACTTCGTGACAGGCACACGAATCTCAACGCGCTCATAACGTCAGTCAGTTTATTTGGCCGTGTATACCTCTGAATATATCTACTGACCGCCCATTGCGTTATCTATTTGGTTCAGCGGCTCGGAGAAGGTCGAATAGCACTCTCAATGTCTCGAAGCTCAATGTGACAATACGCCACAAGCCGCCTGGCTTGCTCTCAAAGGTGGCGGTCGTCGTGCAGGCGGTGTTTGTCGTGTGGATGATGCTCGTCGCGGGATACAGCGCTTCTTGCCATCAAGCAAACCTTCTGGATGCAGGCATCAAGGCCGCAGTAGAGCCACACCATTCCCACATGTGGCATCCTTTGTTGATGCTCACTGATTCGTGACCTTCAGGGTGACAATGGAATCAGGATATTCTACACTCTCTCCCAGCGACGTCCAGGGCCAGCTACGACTATGCAGCAAGATTGCCTCCCGACTCCGAATAATCAATATAAGCTCAAAGGTTTGTCGTTATTGCTACACATACTCATACCTGCAGCTAAGCTTCACGACAGTGATACGAGCGGAAGACGTGGTGTGGAAATCGAGGATAGGACATTCCAAGCTGCCTGACTTATTTGTGGAGGTCTCATGGGGCAACATTTCCCGAAAGACAAAAGTCATCAAGAAGAGCCTGTCACCGACATGGGACGAGGATATGCCTTTGTATGCCATCTTGCTCTTCACTCTATCCCCACCTTCTGATGGCTAGCGAGCAGAATACATGCGACCGCGAGCAGCACCATTTCATTGACTTTGATTCACCAGTCAAGTCTTGGGAAGCTCGGAAACGAGTCGATTGGGACCACAGAACTCATGGTATCAGATTTGTTAGGCAAGACTGGCGAAGGTGTGTACACAGGATCTATTTCATAGCAAGCGAGTAGTCGAACTTCTAGTCTCTGTAGCTTCCGTGCACCTCAAGTCACACGACAAACCAAGCGCGGTCTTGTTCATGCAATTGGTGGTCGTGCGTGCAATCGACAATATCAAACAAGAGACAAGCAGCGCAATACAAGCCGCTACATCAATCGCACATTCCTCTCGGCTAGACACAGATATCGCCACACCTGATTTGACGCTCGCCACAGTACAGCAGTCAAGCGACTTGTACTCCGCCGTAGGGAAGCTCGTTGGTAGACTGGACTTTGTCAAACGTATTCTTGATGGTTTGGCCACGGTAAGCATGTCGTGTCGCTAGTCATGTGTCGAGGCTTACCCGTAAGCCATCAGATCCATCCAATTGTGAGCGCTGCTTGGACTGTGGCCTCCGCTCTCTATCGAGTAAGTGTTGGAGGTGCCGCACGTCGGTATTTGCCAGATAATGACCTAACCGGAAAACAGGTGGTTCAGAAGCAGTTCGAAACCGACAAAGCGGTGGTGGATCTTGCAGAGAAGCTGTCCGAATGTCTGGACTTCTTCCTGGATGCGGATCGAGTTCGCGAGAAGCTTAAAAATGGACAGTCCGTGGTCACTGTGGCGAAGCTGTTTAACCAAATAACCGAATGCTGTTTGTTCATCCGGGAGTATACTGGGAAGGGGTTTGTTGGTATGTGAATATTGTGTTACAATGCGACTAGTACGAGCTGAGACACTTTTAATTTAGGCCGTATGCTCAGTTTCGGGGACCAGAAAAACAAGATCGATGCATTTGTGCAAGCGCTGGGCGACTTGAGACGTGACATTGACCAGAAAGTGAACCTCAACACAGCCATTGTGACCGCTTGTGTCGCTCGCCAAGTCGATCAGCTCTGTGAGTATGTAACTAAAGCAATGAAACTCACGCTTACCGTTACCCTCCAAGACTTGGAGACACTTCTCAAACCGGACATAATGGATGTGTACGGTCGAAACTCGTGCCAGGAAGGAACTCGCGTCTCCGTGCTTCGAGA
The DNA here is from genome assembly GCA_022592445.1 of Cytidiella melzeri. NCBI lineage: Eukaryota > Fungi > Basidiomycota > Agaricomycetes > Polyporales > Irpicaceae > Cytidiella > Cytidiella melzeri. The sequence goes on from JABYQR010000266.1 coordinate 42,783, forward strand.
GATTACCGATTGGATACTGACCGAATCATCGCAGAATATCCTCTGGCTTTATGGTGCTGCTGGGTCGGGCAAGAGTACCATCGCGAGATCGATTCAGGACTACATGCTCAACCTGTCGCGCCAAGGTGCCTATCTTCGTTTCGAGCGCGGCAAAAGCGTTCCGAACGGGGTCATCAGGACGATTGCCTTTCAGTTGGCCCGTTGCGACTCTCGGATTTCGGAGAGCATCACTTCAATGTCTGGTAACTCGGATATCCAGACTGCTCCAATCCTCAAACAGTTCGAGCTCCTTCTTTCCCGTCCTCTCACAGCTTGCATCGGTTCTACCCCCGGTCCTGTCGTTGTGATTCTTGATGCCTTGGATGAATGTGGCGATCCGAACTCGCGTGCTGATTTGCTCGAAGCACTGGAAGGAATTGCCGAACTCCCGTTCAACTACCGCTTTGTCATCACAGGGAGGCCGGAGAGAGATCTTGTCGAGACATTCCACTCATCAGCGCGGCGCGGACACATTCATAAGATCGAATTGGACTCCGGCTCACAGGAGACTCGCAGCGATGTGTTCAAGTTCCTTCGCAACAGGCTGCACAAATTATCCCTGCGGTTCGGGACCACGAACCTTCTCCCTGCATGGACACAGAACATCGCGAAGCTCGCAGAAATCTCTTCAGGGTTGTTCATGTTCGCCTCAACTGCAGCTGAGATGGTCCTGAACAATGTCGACCCGTTCACAACACTGCAGGAGCTGGTCTCAGGTGAAACTAGACCTGAGGAGCTCGACGACCTTTACAGAACGGTACTTACGAACTCCGGTCTCGATTGGAAGAAGGAGACTTCGATCGCTCGTTTCAAAAGCATTGTGAGCTTTATGATCCTTTGCAAAGCCCCCCTATTCGCCAGTACCATCGATGGGCTTTTGGGCCTCTCAGCGGCCCACAGCTCTAGCTTCGTACTTGAACGACTTAGCCCACTCATCAGCTGCGAGCCGGGACGGCCGCTGTATTTCCGCCATGTCACTATCTTCGATTACTTCCTAGCACCTGCTTGCCAGAGCTTCCCGTGGTCAATCGACGTCAACCCTTACTGCTATTCCCTCGCTGGCCAATGCTTTGCACTGATGAAGAAATCTTTGCGTTTCAACATATCAGGGCTGGTGTCATCCTGCTATCGCAATGATGCTGTCCTTGGACTGAAGCAAAGACTCGCTTCTGTCATCCCAACCCATCTACGCTATGCTTGCTTATACTGGGCCAGGCACCTTTGCGACTGTGATGTGAAAGACCCATCCTCTGGTGAATTGCTGGCGGCTCTGAGGGAATTCCTGCTGGAGCAGCTCTTGTTCTGGGTGGAGGTTCTCAGCCTTCTCGAGTTCAAGGGCAGAGACAAAATATTCATTGAAGCCTCCCGGTGGCTGCATGACTTGGTGTGTGCTTGATTGCTGTCCCAATCAATGACCTCATCTAATCCGAACAAGTCCTCCACTTCAGATACAACAGGGTTTCTGGAGGATGCGCGGAAGCTCTTCAATATGTTTGACATGCCTATCGGCCAAAGCACACCTCACATCTATGTCTCCATGATTCCTCTCATGCAGCCTGAATCCATTGTTGCTGCTCACTACTACCCACGGATCTCAGCATCTGGCATTGCGATTACACATCATGGAACCAGGACAAGGTCACATCGACTGAAGACCTTGGACACCAGGGACAACTCTATATGTAGCACCGCATTCTCACCAGTTAACCCAACACAGCTAGTCTGTGGATATAACAATGGCACAATTGATATATGGGACATTGAGAGGGGAGAAGCTACTCATAAAGTCGTATCCAGGCATGATGATACCATCAACTCAATGGCATTCACTCATGATGGGGAGTTATTGGTCTTTGGAACAGGCGACGGTTTAGTGGGGTGGTGGAATACAATCAAAGATAGGAAGGGTGTTCTAGGCACACATTCTGGTGGAGCTCGAGTGCATTGCTTGGGAATATGCTCCACCAATGCCTTGGTTGCGTCTGGGTTTTCAAGCGGTGAAATCAAGATTTGGGGCCTCAATGGAGAGTTGGCTGCATCACTAGAAGTGCCAGGACAAATCATTCGATCTGTGGTGTTCCGTCCTGGTCTCCACAAGTGGTCACTTGCTTCAAGTGCACATCACTCCCTTTGCATGTGGAATCTTGCAAACAACCGGCCAAAAGAATTCAGCCTTGAAGATAAAGAATATATTGAAACTATCATCTTCACTCTGGACGGTGGCTGTCTTCTTTGTGGATCCACTGCAGGCCCAATCCGCATCCGAAATGCTGATACTGGTGATGTGCTGCGCATCATGTTTGGACACACCGATGAGGTATCTTCCCTGCAGTTGTCACCAACTACAAACAATCTTCTGTCTGGCTCTGCAGATCGAACAATCAGACTCTGGAACATAGAGACAGGGGCAGCATTGATTGAACCTGTGCAGGAGGTGACAGGGATCCGGTCGGCCACTTGGTCCTGCGACGAACAACATATCTCCTGCTTTGCAACAAGCCTAATTTGCATTTATAGTGCAACCACATTTTCTGCCAACTGCAAGTTACCCTCGGATCAGATCCTGGACTCCGTTATTGCAGATGCTCCGCTTAGTGCAGCTGCCATTTCCTCCTCCAACACCTTCATTGTGGCAGGAGGATATGATGGTGCAGTGAGGATGTGGCGAGCGGGTGCAGATGGTACCTGGGGAGCGCCGCAACTTCGCGATGGCCACGCCGGGCAGATGATTTCATCAATAGCCATATCCCCAGACGAACTGCAAATTGCGACTGGCTCATGGGATGAATCAATCTGTGTATGGAATGTCGACGACTTTGAACCCTCATGCGAGACGGATTCAGATTCAGATCCTTTTGTCATCGACATACAGGCTGAAGTGAACGATGTTGTATTCTCTCCGATCTCAGGCTCACCGAATCTTGCATCGGTCACGGAACACGATGCGCGCATCTACAACTCGGACACCGGCACCTTGACCGCTACGCTCTCGGTGGATGAAGCTATCGTATCTGTTGCCTTTTCCCCAGACGGAACAAAGCTGGCGGTTGCCTGTGACGACGGAAAAATCCGTCTGTTGGATATCGAGACGGGAACTCATACTCTGGGAGGATCCTTCAAGTTCAGCGAGACTGACTGGGTCACATTGTCCCCTGATGGTAAAATCGCCTCAAATACTCTCGACGGATCCCTCAGAGTCTGGGATACAAACTCGGGAGACCTGCTCTTAGACTTGCTATGTGAGCTGCCCATCTCTTCTTTCGCATTTTCACCAAGTCGCACACATCTACTGTCGGGAGACTACAAAGACTCACTCAATTTATGGGACATCGCGAATGGCAAGTATCTCCTGAAAGTCCCCCGAGGTCATACGAGCACTGTGACATCAATCTCAGTCTCATCCGACAGTTCTCTCATTGTGTCTTCTTCAAGTGATGAGACCGTCAGGATATGGGACACCGTCAAGCTCATGTCATCTGGGCCACAGTTTCAGGAAGATGGCTGGCTGGTGGGAAAGCAGGGCCAATTGCTCTTATGGATACCCTCCCATCTTCGCCGTTCCCTTCTCTGGAGTGTTGCTCAAGTCGCCGTTCTTGGCCCCTCGTTTGTGACGCGAGTCGACCTTTCTAATTTCCGGGAATATGGGTGGTGCGACTTGCCACGGGCAGCTGACGTTGAAATAACTGGTATGCCAAATGTTGCTCTCGTCGTGTTTCGTACTAAAGTCCATGCCAGACTACAGGCAATGCCCCGGAACCCATGTCCGCAAGGAGATGGTTCATCAGGGGCTCACCACCAGGCAGGGCACAGTCAATGCTGACACGAACCTCTTCTTGGTCGACACACCCACCCAGGATCTTCAGCCGTCCAGCAGTTGGACCAAAGATCCAGCAGACGGGCTGAAGGTGAGGTTCGAGGAGATGTCGATAGACAACTTGCGCGATCGGCTGGCCCGCGACCAAGCGAGTATTGGAGCAGGCTCCAGTACGGCGGAGCAGGCTACAGGGAGAGGTAGTGTTGGCCAGTACAGGAGTCAGAAGCGCGGTCACACCTCTCAGTCAAGTAGCGACAGTTTTTCAGATTCTGTGCTAGAGACGTCCCGCAAGCCTGACTACAAAGGAAAGGGAAAGGGTAGTTCTCGTAAGAGGCTGAAGCATAGACACGACGTTGAGTCCGACAACTTGGAAGAAACCCCAGTTTCCGAATAGCTGTAGAAATGATCCTACCCCCACCGCGCTCTGTTCCAGTCGTGCTGGAATATATGTATAACATGCATTCGATTGCGGCTTCAAGTTGTTGTTGCGGACTAGACATTTCAGGCGTAGGCGTAGTGCTACAAAAGAAGATAAAAGACCGAAAACTAGTATCTAGAGAGAAGCAGCAGTAGCGCAGAAAGGTTGGAGAGAGGAGAGGAAACGAGGGGACAGTAAAATGGGGGAAAGAACAACAAGCGGATAGAGAAGGTAATGATCTGGGACAGTGCACATGACAGGATGATACACGCCGCGAAGAACGATGTAATTGCCTGGCTTGCAATCTGGCAACGGCGGATTGTGGGGTAGTAGGCCGGGCTCAAATCTGCGTAGAGGTCTGCGTCGTAATGTGAACAGAATACAAGTCACATAGAAAATGATTAAATACGGAAACGCGTAGAAATACCTTAGTAATGCGGAATGCCAGCGACTGCCCCGTTCAAGCACCGCCAAGCAGCTTCAGAGTGACTGAGGCCAGTCCAAGACGATATGGAGCACAAATACGAATATCTGAATCAGGTTTTCCACAACGCAAAGTCAGCTCACGCAGTGTTCGAAACACGAGTAATGGGTGGGGGAAAGGCAGTTGCGTGACTAAAAAGGAAATCCGCATGAGCTACGAGTACAACGAATCGACATACTGGTGGGTTTCGCCCTCTTGAACGCAATGCATACCGTGTTTCGCGTATCTTCGTGGGCACTGCATCACAACCGCTGTCCTCCGATCCGCTGCCTGCATCTAATTGAGCTCGACCGCAAGATCTCAAAGTCTCTTGATTGTAGGCTCTCCTATGCGAATGGGAAAGGGCAAGCTCGCCTCAAACATCAATGGGCCGCGCTGGCCAGTTGATCGGCGTACGAGCAGATCGCTGAGAATGACATGACAGTTTGCTGCTAGAACAGCGGGTCATCCTGCGAGTAGCGGCCGCCGGTGAGGACTATTACGTCGTGTGTCACCTTGGACGAGCCCGGCTTAACTTTGACGTACTAATAGCTAAAGAATATTAGCAAATGTGACGGGTTTGACTTACGCCAGGACGTATGGGTCGAAGCAGAGGAAATATCATTCGCGTACTGGGAGAGGCTGTCAAACAACAAATCCAAAATCTACGCCGTTGTGAGCAATCGTCGTAGTCGCATGTGTAGTAAGTGGTGGAGAACGCACCGACAAGTGCGAGACGTCCTTCGTCAGCAATCATAGTGATGCCGCTATCTCCGGGATGTAACGTGCGCGAGAGTAAACAGCCATGCACTGGACCGCATCTTCGACGCCATGTTTCAGCACAAATCAAATCGTCGATTCTCGTCCGACCCATCTCGTCACGAGAGCTTGGGTTTAGAAGCAGCGTGGACAACACATCACTGCATCTATGGGTCAGTGGGGCATTAATGGACAAGGAAGAGAGACTCACGCTAGATGCGGTACATGTTGCTGGAGCATGGCGGCGGTCTGCAAAGCTAGCACGGTTAGAAGGCAGTCGTCACCGACTTGTGATATAGCGACCTGCCATCGTATTCCTGACCACTCCAGTCACATCCCCATCTATTACCACGAGCCAATGTGCGTTTTTTTTGTGAACGTTAAGGGTAGCTTTGAGTTTGGGGTGAAGCGTGGTCCATGAGCAGGAGTAACTGAGAACAAGATATTGTCAGATTTCTCCGAGCCGGTATATTATGCGTGTAGCAGACCTTGTGTGCAACTCGTAAGATCGAGGAAGATGAAGTGAGCACATAAGATATATAGGAAGGCGTGGTCAAGGGATGCCCTGTGCTTCGGAGACAGTTTTGCGTTGCTGCGAGGCATATTACACAAGGTTTATTTCATCCCTCGTTTGGTTCGTCCATTACCGTAGGAGGCCGCGGACGGGAGTTAGTTGTCCTCGGAGGCGACGGGAAAAGACCCCTCTCTGAAAGCGCGCTTGTTGGTTCTAGAGGTGAGCCAGTGACTGCAGGGAACGCAAAACCCGCGGAAGTTGAGTGTGCCGCGAGGCGTGGGCGCGAGGGCCGTTCAACGCGGTGGTGGTGCACGACTGGATATATGTCGACTAAGAGCCTTGCGCTTCAACGGAATGAGCGCGGTTATAATCGACAGAGACTGAAAAGCCGGTACCACCATACCCTAAGTCAGCATAGATCCCTTTGATTTGAATTGGATGCTTACCCAAATGTTTTGCAGTAACGTTCTGAGCCCGGGGGAACTCATGGCGCCAAGTTCCAGCACAACCTGTTGAATGCCTTCGATGACTCACATAGTCTAGAAGAAGTACACAGCCCTCTACCGTTGGCACCACCTCGAGGGAGTTCCTGTGCTTCCCAGGTCCCATCCCGAAGCTCCGTCTCTTTGAAGGATGTAGCGATTGACGAGCTCGGACGTGTTGAGAGTCATGTTTGCGGAATGAGGGAGGGAACGGGACATCAAGGCTATATTGGGCTTCCGTTAAGAGGCGGTGGGTTGAGTGATGCTTGAGTGGGAGAAAGGGCTGAATTAGGCGACATAGATGAACGAAGACTCGAACGGGATTCTGTATAAAAGTTTCGACGAGGGAGGGGGTGCAAGACTTGTTGCACTGGCGGACAACTCCCCGCTGGATTCCATAGCTCCACTTGCATGATTGCGTTAGGCGAGTTGAATAATAAGCTTGAAGAAATGTCTGGGCACAGCCATCTTCCCGTTGGGGAATGGCAATAGTAGTTAGAGATTGTACTGACGACGAGGCCTCTCGATCCGACTATCATCTTTCTGCAGATGAGCGCAGTGTTCACCATGAAACCACACGAAGCATTAAGGAGTGCCCAGAAGTTGTTCGGGACCAAGGACGTGCACTGTTCTGCGCGTAAACTGGTAACTGTCGCAGGACGAGCGTCCGCACGTTCTCCAGTAGACGACAAAGCTATTCTCGCAGCTCAGCAATGTCAACAAGCTTTAATCCACATCGAAGAACGGGTACATTAGACAATATCTTACAGGCTGTAACAGGTAGAATCAGACTCACTACGGTCATGCTTTTGTGCCCTCGACGCAACGGGGGAAGCTGTCGTACATCACACGGGTTGAGTCGAGGAACACCGAATATTCCAGCGAGCAAATCTTCTTGACGAACTGGACGCTGCACAAAAGCAAACTAGGGTATCATAGAGCCATAGCAAAGAATCCTTATGCTCTTCAGAGCCGGCCTCTGCGTCCCAGATGAATAGAGGTACAGTATCTACTGAAGACGGAGATGGGATCAGCCTCAGGCTGCTGGCAAACAACGTGCGAGAGGGACTGTGGACTCACTCGCCTCGAATTAGCCACGACGTCCGTCAAAACAGCCTCGCGCCATAAAGTTGTCGCCCCTCTCGTACCACCAGTCCTCGCTATGCAGCGCAGAAGTGGGCTAGGCTTGTCATTCAGAGACGTTTGCATGCCTTCGTCCGCTTTTGTCTTGTCTGGTTGAGTTCAGCATGCCGATAACCTGGAAACTTAGTGACGAGGCCAATTGTAGGATGAGGATGTCCATGGTAGATTGGGTGGTATAGTGTAACTATATTGAGGCGCAGATGATTATTGGCCTGGTGTTTTCAGCTTTGCTTGATGATGGACGCGTCGTCCCTTGACCGATAGACGCCATTCCTCTTTCAAGTTATCATTTCAGACCTGTACGCTACGCTCATCATCTACCTCCTTCACCAACCCTCTCAGCTATGGTATTCTGCCTAAGCACTGTTCGCTCCACGCTCGCACGTCTCGTAGACTCGATGTTGCCCCGAAGAACGACGTCGGCCGGATGAATTTCTCGTGCACGAGCTGCTGCTCTATTTTGTCCGCCTAGCCGGACATCTTAGTGATGAGATGAGAGGTTGGGCGTACGTGAATGACTTCGGGTCGTCAGGCATGAATTGTTTCTGAACTCTGTGAAGTACAGCCACCCTCTTCGCGTTGTTCAGACCGTGGTATTTGGCTGTATGACCTTGTGCAATTGGTTTCTGGCACGGATGTCAGTCTGCCCGCCCCTCCCCCCCCTTTCGCCCTGTTCTTTGCGCTTCGTGTAAGAAATGGCCTAGGGACGCCTCAGCTCAAGAACCTTCCCATTTGCATGTCAACGCTTTCCTTGTGTGTTATTCGCTGGCATTTGCTCTGGCATGCTGGGCAACACTCAATGCATGTACAAGGTCAGTTGCTATGCTAGGCTCCGCTGCATAGCTCATCTGTCAGTGCTAGATTATCTATCAAGAGTCGCTTTGCAAAGCTTTGCAAACCTCGCTACCTGCCCAAAGCGCGAATGGTCAATCGCGTACTTTCACAAGGCTTAACAAGCTACTGACCAGTGATTTCTCAACGCCGCGACGCACCATGGCATGATGCTTGACCCCGCTACTTTGGTTCATGTTCTTGTCTTGCTATAATCGACGCTGAGCTTGTCGTCATGCTCAGAGCGTGGACAATGCCCAACAGTTGTATACTGTGCTACTGGCTCGAAGGTAATATGACTGGATACAAACCGTGGCACGCGTTCTTCCTCATAAGCAACGTTGATGGTGTTCCTTCTCAAGAACCCAATCCTTGCTTGGATTCTTCTATGGCTACATGCGTGCAATCTCACAGTTCACCGCAGGTTAAGGACCGTAAGAAGTTGTTGCGAGGTATCTTTGAGGCGCCATCAAACGCTGTCACTGTTCCCTGAAGGTACAAATTACGCAAAGACACGCATCATGCAAGTTCAGTCTGGTGCGGCACGGGCTGATTTGAAACATACCGAGGAGTCGAAAGAAAACGGCAGCAGGAACCGTGCAACCATTGTTTCTGTCGCGACTATATACACGAACAAGAGCAAATGCCGCAGTCAGGTATCTGGCATCTTATTGCCTGGCTCTGACATATCTCTCTCCACTAAACACCTTTACCTTAGGCTATTGTAGACCAAGACTGCTGATCATCGCAGATGCTTTGTTGTCACTAACCTGTTCCCCCACGATAGGCACCGCATGCCCATCCGCGAGGCCAAACACACACCGCGACACACGAACGAAAGCGCAGACCGAGCCGCCGTCAAGCGTCCGACCACCCGCAACCGAACGCGAGCCGACAGCCAACGCTACTGACCTAGATGAGTAAGGGACTCGAAGCCAAGGAGAGACCAGGAATACACAACAGGATTACGCAACTCACGAATGGCCGGAGAAATACTTTGACCAGACGAGCGATCCATATCGCTTGCTGAAAATGTTGCGATTTCGTGGACGTATGTGCTCAATGTACTCTTTCTGTCACGCTTGCTGCTCAATTCAAACACGCTGGTAGCTTGGTCGACTTTCTCTATACTTCCGATCTGACTTCTGAATACTATAGCACTAAACACAAGCTTCTTGCCTACGGCTCCCTGTTGAAAGATTCTCTCTGCCGCTATTCATCGCTCTTGACCCGAGACAAACTATTGCTCTGCTCTCGCTGCTCTCATAGGAGACCCCTGCATTGGCGGCCGTTTTGCCGTTCTTTGCCGTACCTATCCTCAACCACGTTATGGCACCCTGCTTTGCGCGGATCGGCGCCAGAATGGTCGAAGACAAAGAAGAGACGCGAGTCACAAACGAGATGGTGCTTGGGCTTGTCTTGGCCGTCTTGGTATACTCTGTCATGGGCATCTGCTCCTGGGCGTCCCTGAGCTGCGCTGCTCTTGGTGGACTGGGTCTCATATACGGTCTTGCATAGTATCACAACCATCCTATTGATGGTAAGCTTATGTTGCGAATCATGCATGACTGTCCTGCCAAAGACTGTTCTCGAAGGCGCGCTCAATCAGTAGGTGATTCATCCTAGAGAAAGGTTTCACAGAAGTTCACTGACTTCGTCTTTTTTCTAATGGCGTGCCCTGATGGGCGTCTGAGCTCCCCAGAAGAACAATAGAACCTTTCACTCGATACACTGTCCCCAAGGTGTCACGCGAAATTTCCTGGGTCTGCCATACACGCGTCCGCCCCGGTTCACGCACCCCACTCCCAATCTCACACCCGCTCTGCATTGCCTAGCAGCCCAGGAAGTACCACTTCTTGTCTCCGCAAGAAGCGCCTTCCTTTTCGTCGGCTCGTCTGACAAGCAAAAGCGTTCTGTCAAGGTTCGCTCACGTCGAAGGTTCGGCGAAGGAGATCAAGGTTTACGCCTCTAGTCACTTGGCTTTCAGGTACGGTGGAACGGCCGACGAGCCTAGCAAGTCTCTTGCCTCTACAGCGGCCGATAATGATGAGGGCCATGTAGCGGAGGAGCCAAGCAGATGAGGTGATATCGCTCATGAGGAAGCCAGGCGCGAGTATCGGTTCGTTGGAGGACGACGTATTTGGGACGTGTGCTGCTGTGCATCTCTCACCAGCGACCACGATGTGTCGGACAGTGATGCATAGTGATGCCGTATCAAAGGATGGGTTCTGTGGAGTTCCAACTCGGATTAGAAGACCCGCTGATAAGGATGAGACAGCTATTGCTCGGAAGGGCGTATGATGATGATTGCATTTAGCACATATACTCAGGTCTTCCGCGTATCATGACGGCCTGTTGGCACAATATGTTCAATAACACCATATGTACATGTATTCTTTCGTTCGTTCATGGACATTTTTTTTTCGCACCCCGATGCAGAATAATAACAACAACAAAAACAACACCACACCTTGAAACATGTTTCAACGCCATCTCCAACAGTACTAGCGGTTCAGACAATGAAGGCTCGGAAGCCATAGCAGAACAGAGACACGTAAGAGCCTTGGTGGAGAACTTGATTGAAACCTTTGGATCCTTCAAACGAATCATTTTGTGGCTAAAAACAGCGCACTTGTTTTGATCAGTTGTAAGGCACAAAGGGATAAACAGTGTCTCAGGAGGGGGAGCTATCTGTTGGTGATGCAAGTACTTGCAAAAGGGGTGGTGAAACAGATGCAAACATCAGCCACGACGTCCTGGGGCATGACCAGTCAGCTCCAGTGCAGCCTCAGACATCTCCAACCATCAATTGATTGTTGCACCTGCACTGCATATGAGCCACATGATGAGCATACTGGTATATATAAAGCCACTTGCCACCATCTGTGTGTCCCAGCACCACCACCTTACTCCAGATCTTCTCATCACCCAGCGCTGGTCGGTAAGTACATTTTTGTCTCTTGCACTGACTGTCACAGATTTTCAATGTTTCTACAAGACTTGCCTTACCAGGCAACAGTATTATTGGGAATATTTAAGCGCTTATCAGGCGCTTATGCAGCGCTTATCCGGCGTCTATTTAGGCACTTATCCAGCGCTTATCTGGCGCTTATCAGGCGCCTATTCCGGTGCTTATTCTCAGTGCCTATCAATTGATGCGCTGATGCGCTCCTTTCCTTATCTGTGTATCACATGATAGAACTCTCTGGAACCTTGTGGAACTTGCTGGAACTATGATGTCATAGTATAGAACATTCCATTAGATGATGTCATAGTTCATTGAACCTATTGGAAAAGTCTAGCCTTGTCTTAGAACAAGCTAGAACAAGTCTAGCCTTGGAGCTGGGTCATGGGGTCAGGTCATGGGGACAATTGCTATTGGTTGATTATTGAAGTGGCACCACTAGGGCATAGGGCATGCTTAGTAAGGTAGATTACTTTGCTTACTCATGTAGGTATTAGGGGTCTTAGGGTAGTACCTGGGGTCCTCCCCTTCATGTATATATAGAGGCACTCCTGAGGGCATATCCCCTCAGTCTTATCCACTCTGTTGAACCAGGACTACTCAGTACCCACCAGTACTTCGCTCACCACCACTCTTACTCTCTATCTCACCACATCCCCCTCAAGTTAACCAACTTATCTGGTGAGTGTAGCATTACTGTTACACTGACCTTACACAGCTGTGCTGAAATTGTTCTTACAACCAGCTATCTTTTGTCTTTGACAGCTTGAAGTATTCAAATCCTTCTCAAAGCACACCTCTGCTCCAGGTTTCTTTGTTGTCTCAGCACTAGCTGGTAAGTACAGTGCTGTTTGTGTCGCACTTGCCTTAGTTTATTGTACTGACATTGTTTCACAACTAGCTGTCACATTGTCCTCCAAAGCCCCTATATTGCCCTTCAACATCGTCTTTCACCATCATGCAGTTTCCAGTCTCTCTTGTCTTTCTTGCTACCATCATGATTAGCACACTCCATACAGCAACTGTGTTTGCTGCCCCATGCAGCAGTAGAGGGCTATATATCACAAACTAATAGTATTACTATTACAATCACCGCTAGTGGCAGCAATTTTTCATCCCTTTATGGTATAGTAGCTCTAGAGGGTCCCAATCTCCTAGTTCCTCTAGCCACCCCAATGTTTTGGAGAGTCGTCAAAGGACAGGAAAACTCCCTAGTCTGCAGGGCTCTCGTCAGACCGATGGGTTGGAGGACATTATACAGGTTGAAGTACCAGATGTCAATATCTGGACCTCGATTGGTGCCCTGAATAAGATGGGTTATAAAGACTGGAAACTGTTAAGAAAAGATGTTCTCCACAAAATGGAGTATGGGCTGGAGGTTAGTGTCACGAACATGCATACTTTTTCCTTTCTTTTCCTTTTTATTTTCCTTATCTTATCTTATTGATGATACATGGCTACTGCATGTGATCAAGTGCATGTGACAGACTGGTCACATGATCATAGAAGGTGCTGGAACATTGTGGAACATTGTAGAACATCGCACCATAGCACACCATACGTTCCCACAGCAGTGTTAGGAGTACAGACCCGGTACCAGGGGTCCTTGTCTGAGATGTATATAAACCTACCCTGTAGCTCCCCAAAGACCTCAGATTTTACCTCCTGGTCTTTAGGTGACGTCCACCTTGTACTAGGTCTATCACTGTACTAATATATCCTGGTCTTTAGCTCATTGTTAGCTACTCCCTCGTCGTTGTCTCTCCCTCATCATCATCTTCCTTGTCGTCATCGTCCACGCGAGTTCGCTCGTCGTTCCTCCATCCCCGTCGTCACTTCCTCGCTCTTCATAGAGTTTGGTTGTGTTCTTGACAGTTAGTGATAAGAAATGGACAGAAAAGCAGTGGTCGGCCATGAGGACAGTGATTAAATACTATCAGACTCTTCCTCGTGGCTCAAAAGAAAGACAAATGTAGAGTAAAGGTTATTATCGACTGTACCCTGATAAGTTCATTTGATCTATTTGCATTTTTGTAAAGTTCTTGTTTAGAGCAAGGGCCTACAGTAATGCAGCTTGTATATTGCAGGACATGTCTGTTATGATTCCTTGATGGGTTTACTGTGAATTTACAGTTGTAGAGGAGCTGGATGTGAGTTGTAACTGTCTATATTGCTGAAATTTGGCCATAACAGGGGGCAGACATGTGAGATTTGTTGTCAAACTCACTGGGGTTACACTTTGTTACATACTCAAGCTGCACCACAGGTGCAGCGTGACAAAATTCAAGTTTGAGTACCTATAAATAACAACATTGGAAGGCCAGCTGTGACTTGTGACACCTGCTATGGCTTTAGAAGTACAGTGTGACACCTGCTATGGCTTTAGAAGTACAGTATTGTGCTTACCCAACTTCAATCTTTCAGTACAGTGCCTGTGCTAGTGAGGGAGAACAGTTCACAATCTCCATTTTGACACCAGAAATGAAAGATGCCGCATGGGAGTTCTGTCATAAGAAGCAGCTTGTCCTAGACAGGATGTTTGGGCTCTGCACCTCACAGCTCCTCGTTTGAATTGCCCTTGGAGTTGACAAATGCGGGCATGGCCCTCCAGTAGCAATGTTCTTGTTCTCCACCCCATCTGGTAATTGTCACAGATTTTCAATGTTTCTACAAGACTTGCCTTACCAGGCAACAGTATTATTGGGAATATTTAGGCGCTTATCCAGCGCTTATCCGGCGTCTATTTAGGCGCTTATCCAGTGCTTATCAGGCGCTTATTCCAGCACTTATTTCAGCGCTAATCAATTGATGTGCTGATGTGCCATCTGTCTCTGATGCGCTGATGTGCTCCCTTCCTTATCTGTGTATCACATGATAGAACTCTCTGGAAACTTGTGGAACATGCTGGAGCTATGATGTCATAGTATAGAACAAGTCTAGCCTTGGGACTGGGTCATGGGGTCAGGTCATGGGGACAATTGCTATTGGTTGATTATTGAAGTGGCACCACTAGGGCATAGGGCATGCTTAGTAAGGTAGATTACTTTGCTTACTCATGTAGGTATTAGGGGTCTTAGGGTAGTACCTGGGGTCCTCCCCTTCATGTATATATAGAGGCACTCCTGAGGGCATATCCCCTCAGTCTTATCCACTCTGTTGAACCAGGACTACTCAGTACCCACCAGTACTTCGCTCACCACCACTCTTACTCTTTATCTCACCACATCCCCCTCAAGTTAACCAACTTATCTGGTGAGTGTAGCATTACTGTTACATTTGGATAAGACTGCCCCTACTCCCTCACGTCTTTGGACGTGCTGGAGGTTTCTTTCCCCTTTCTTCTAGGTCTTGTGCCTGTGCGTGGGCCCCTCTACAAATCCTCTAAAAATAGAGGTAGCCAGACCATAGGCTTTAAGTGGTAGTCATGTCTAGGCTTTGCCTTGATGTGCACAACTTGAATCACCCTCTCGCCCGACGCTCCTAGAGCTGATCAGAGCAGGGGTTGGCATTATGCCAACATGATGAAAGTGCGCCTCCCCACAGGCGATAGTGGAGTCTGGTGTCAGACAGCTCGTTATAAGAGCTAGACAACAGGGCTTGAAGCCCATGAGTGCCTAGGCACGAAGACAGGTAACTTGTTCTGGCCGGACTTAGGGTCAGTGTAATACTGATCCGCCAACCATTTGCCGCATGGGTGGAACCATGACGGAGATCCTTACACCACCGGACCTGGAGAGAGAGTCCAGGCCGGCGCCGGCACTACCCCACGCACACACAGGACCTCTCCTTTATGGAGATTTGTTTCGCACACCACTGAGCTGACAAGCTCATTACACTTTGTCACACAGTCACCATGCCACTCTCCCGCTACGTCGCTGCTAAGACCGGCCGCAAGGCCCCCTACTCTATCCCCATCCGCAATGAAGTCACTGGACTTCAAGAACGCTTTGCAGTCCCCAAGGAGACTCTCAACAAGTTCAAGGACACCGGCAAGCCTCGCCGTGTCAAGTACCCTGACAACAAACCTCTCATCAAGAGGATTGACCTCGAGGAGCAAGCTCCAACGACCATTGAGCATGAAGAGAACCAAGCTCGAATGAGACAACTCTCTAGTCTCATGTCTCAGAGAAGTCTTCTCGATAGGATTGAGAAGCAGGAGAAAGAGGAAGCTGAAAAGCTTACTCTTCTTCAGCGAATCGAGGATCGAAACAGGCATACTCACATTCCCACTCCCACTCCTCTTCCCTCCAATCTCCACTTCCGTAAGACGAAACTTATGCTTCGTCAACAGGAGTTTGAACCCATGATCACAGCAGCCTGTCAAAGGCTTGAGCCTGTGCTCAACAAGCTGAACGCCTCTTTTGCAAGTGGTGGCCAATCTTCGGATGCACGGCTCAACACTCGTCGCGAAATTGTTCAGTTGCTGATTGGTCGAGTCTATATGATAGAACAGTGGTTCAAGGAGAACCATACGGACAAGATGTCGAATAGGGAATGGAGAATGTTGAAAAAGGACTTAAAAAGCTTGGGTAGAATTAGTTTTGTGGACATACACCGGAGATGGGGTTATATCTTAGAGCTACTAGAAGGGCTGTTCGAAATGAACGCCTTTGTATATGCAGAAATGGAATAAAATGTATGGGCTGACAAGCCTCATTTTACTTGGTGACAACTTCCTGAAAAGGATTTAATGTGTGAAAACAACTCTGACAAGAGTTCAATGTGTGAAAAGTGGTGTTTCTCTTCTTCTTATACTAGAAATAGTATTTTGCTTATCCTTTGCTAACTAAGAAATTAGAAGCAATGGCCTCTCAATCTAACGCCGGATCCAATGCTGCCCCCGCTGCCGCCAACCTCACCCACTCCGTGACTTTTGGCAAGATCACGCCAATTGTTTACAACCCTTCGGTGGAAAACTTTGAGCAGCACATTTTCCACAACCTGAACACGGCCCAAAGGGCTTTTACTCGTACAGTTGAAGGTGGAGCAACTGCTGCCATAGTCCACAACATGATGAATCAGATGGTTCTTATCTGGAACAACCAGCTGTCACTCCTGGAGGATAACCTTCAGGAATATGTGGATAAGGTTGCTCAAGACCTATATTCGCAGTGCGCTGCTGACACCCAAGTCCAGCGAATGGACACTGACCTAGATATGGTCAAAACGACGATCACAAATGTGGTCAACCAGATTAATCAGCTTCCCTTGTCTCAAGGACCAGGAGGATCTTTGCGCCAGCCTAAGATTGGCGAGCCTCCGGAATTCAACGGCACTGACGGCAAGGTCAAGTTCAACAAGTGGTTGAACAAGATCTCTCTGTGGCTTGTCCACGAGAATGTTGCTACAGACAGGCAACGTATTGCCGTCGCAATGAACCGGCTCTCAGGCGCAGCGGCTCAATACATGGAGCCGTGGATCAAGAAGCTCACGAAGGGTCAGATGATCGGAACGTGGGAAGAGTTTGAGAACGAGCTCAAGGTACAATACGGTCAACGGGATGACAAGGAGGGCGCTCGAAAGGAGCTTAATGCCTTGTTCAATAACACGGATTTGGCACATAAGAACTTCGTCAAGTACGCGGAACGTTTCCGTACGCTTGGAAGGCTTTCTGGATATGAGGACGACTTGCTTATTCACAAGCTCAAGCATGTCATCGAGAAGGACATGCGGCTTGTCATGATCGGGAAAGATGAAAATCAAATTCCAACAACTTGGCCGCAGTTCCTCGACCTCTTGCTTGACATCCACAAGAAGGTCTATCCGGAGAAAGCACAGGGCCAGATCTTTGCGAAGGAGAAGGAGACGTCCACTCCCATGGAGGTGGACGCGGCAGATAAGAAGAAGAAGAATGAGAAGCGGAACAAGGGCAAAGGCAAGGAGGTAAATTCAACTGAAAAGTCGGAAAAGTTCTGCCACATCCATAAGTCGAAAGGACATAATACGGATGAGTGCAACCTCAACGGCCTGAAGAAGAAGCCCGATGAAAAGAAGAAGGAGGTAAAGAAGGATGGAAAGTCTTCGGCGCCGAAGAAGATTCGGGCAGCAGATGCCGAGGACTCAGGAATGGACAGCGAGGCAGAAGCCCCTAAAGCCTCGTCGTCTAAGACAAAAAATGTTAATACCGCGCGCCTAGAGTTGGCGGCTCACATCGAGGAGGTTCCAACGGAAGATGATGAACCTTCGACTCCTCACTGTCGCGGAGCGACTGCTGCTATGCTGATAACCCTACAAAGGGAGTGAAGTAGAGAGGAAGGGATGGATCTCCAACGACGACAACGAGGTCAAAGTCGATGATGAGCAAGCAAGCAGGCACTGGGGCCGGATACTGGCAGTGCAAATGACGAAGTTAATATAATGCTTATACTAGGTTACATTGAGTAACTCACCTGGCAGTGCAAATGACGAAGAGGTCAAGATGCAGAACCAGGGAGGGTAAGGGGTACTATATATACTGTGTCTGGATGGTCTGTGCACCAGTTCCCACACTAGGGACTGGAGTAACTGTGGGACTGGAGTAACAATAGAACAATAAGGAACCCGGGTAACTGTCAAGGACCGGATTAACTGTCAAGGACCTGAGTAACTGTCAAGGACCAGGGTACGTAGAACAATAGAGCTAGAACAATACAACAATAGAACAATAGGATAAGAACAATAGAACAATAAGACCTGGGGGAATCCCTGGGGAATCCCCATCAATGGAAGAGGAACAATAGAACAATAGCCTAGGTTGATCTGGAACCGCTCCAGACTGAGTCTATGGTTTGGGTCTGGACTATTGATAAATAAGGCAGGATGTCACGTGACCCGGGTTAGGGTTAGGTCCGGTAACACTCCTAGCCGGAAAATAAGCGCTCTAGATAGGCGCCTAAGGCTGTGAACTTGTGACAATATTGGAAAAATCCGGTCTCTGTTGGACTATCCATGTCATTACCCCCCTCCTAAAATTCATCGCCTCGATGAACTAAGACCAGGGACTCTACCATCTGCCCACTCGAGGTCAGATGCTATAGCTTCTGTGATGTTCTCCAACGGTTTCCAAGGGATGGAGTCGAAGAGTGCTTTGGGTAATCTCTGAGGCGCATTGGTATGTCTGGCGTGGAACTCTGCAATGCTCTCTTTCGCATTGGTCAGATTTACTGCAGGTTCCCACGTTACATCGCCTTCTCCATAGCCTTTCCATTTGACTAGGTACTGCATTTGCTTCCGATAGATCCGACTGTCTAGGATCTTCTCGACTTCATAGACTTGTTGATCATCTACTATGATCGGTGCTGGTGGTTCTGGTATGAGGCCGTTTACTTTGTTTCCTCAATACAGAGATAGCCGTTCGACGTTGATGTTGTCGTGAATACGATATCCGGATTTGAGTTTGATCCGATATGTATGTTCACCGGTCTTCTGAAGAACTGTGAAGGGGCCAAGCTGTCTAGGCCCTAGCTTGTCAGACTGCTGATGTACTTTGACATTCTTGGAAGACAACCACACGAGGTCCCCTTCCTTGAAGACTGGAGTAGCTCTACGGGTATATCCGGAAGCTTCGGCCATCTTTTCCTTAGAGAGACGCGAGGCAGCTTCGGCTTCCGCCCGAACCTGTCTGAGCTTTTCTAGGCGTGCGTCTAGATTTGGCATACGACTTTGACGACCAATAGGAATGGTAAAGTCCGGTAGATACCCGTACATGACTTCAAACGGAGAGTGCTGAGTAGATGAGTTGACCCGGGAGTTGATGGCGAATTCAGCCACTGGGATGTATTCTGCCCAATCATCTTGTCGTTGGTCAACAAAGAGTCGTAGAATCTTTTCTACCTCTTGATTGGTTCTTTCCGTTTGACCATTGGCCTGAGGGTGGTAGGCGGTAGTCATGGCGCCAGTGATGCCTAGCCGTTTGTACAACGCTTGCATGACACGAGCTGCAAACTGGGGTCCTCTATCGGATATAAACTGTCGGGGAATGCCGTGGAGCCTGAACACCTCTCTGATGTGAAGGTCGGCTATACCGTCTGCTGTGACCGTAGACTGAGTTGGAATTACATGTGTTTGCTTGCTGTACAAGTCTGTGTACACGGCAATCATGTCAAATCCCTTACTACGTGGGAGTGGTCCGACTAAGTCTACACCAACCACCTGCCAAGGTCCGTCTGGTACTTCGATAGGCTGTATTGGGGCAACCGGGTGCTGTGCTGATTTGGTTCGCTGACACTTGTCACATCCGAGGACGTATTGTTCTACAAATGATGCCATACGAGGCCACCAATAGTGCCGTGTTACTAGTTCCAGGGTTGCGTGTTTACCAGGATGTCCTGCTGGTAGTGCATCGTGGCATCGACGTACAATCTCCTTTCGGACTTCTCGATCTTTGGGAATGTACAGCTTTCCTTTGTAGTACACCAGTCCGCTGTCTTCTTCCCACTCTAGTCCACCATCTGTCAACTTCCGGGGTCCGTCCTTCTTTAGCTTGGCTAATCCCTGAACCACTTCTGCTTCTCGAAGGCTGATGTCTCTGATTCGAGCTTCCAATGGGTCTGTTTCTAGAGTACTTGAGGCAGCTATGGTTTGAAAGTATTCGGGTTTCAGCACAACTTGTTCTTTGTTGTCTGATGCATCTAGCACTTCCAAGGTTCTAACTCTGGACAGCGGGTCACCTTGAGTAAGGGTCTTTCCGGGTTTGTGGGTCAACACGAAATCAAACCGGCTAAGGTATAAGGACCACCGAGCTTGTCGTCTAGACAGATCCTGAGCGGTACGCCAGTACTGCAGATTCTGATGATCTGTGATAATCTCGAAGGGCGCGGGTAATCCTTCCAGATAGTGACGCCAATCTTCGAGAGCTCTGATGATAGCGAGCATTTCTCGATCATAGATCTCATAGTTCCGTTCCGCTTCGGCCATAGACTGAGACCGGAACGCTACTGGGTGCCATTGTCCATCCTCTAGTTTCTGCAATAGAACCCCTCCAGTTGCAAAGCCAGACGCATCAACTTCAATACGTGTGGGACGATCGGGTTCCCATGTGACTAGGATGGGTTCCTGAGTGAACGCATCTTTGAGCATCTGAAAAGCGTTCTGCTGTGCTTCTCCCCACTTCCAAGGTTGGTCTTTCTTGGTGAGATCATGTAGGGGACGAGTATGCCGTGCAAAGTCCTTGATGAAACGTCGGTAGAAGTTGGCAAATCCAATGAAGCCGCGTACATCACGGAGGTTCTGTGGTACCGGCCAGTTGGTGATAGCTTCTATTTTACCCGAGTCCATACGGATCTTTCCGTTACCGATGATTAGACCTAAGTACTCGACTTGTGACTGTTCAAATTCGCATTTCTCGGGACGAAGGTACAGGTCATTGGCTTCAAGTCTTGCTAGTACTTCATGGACGAGTTTACGATGTTCCGTGATGTCTGAGCTGAAGATGAGGATGTCATCCAGGTACACTGAGACCTTTCCTTCCGCAATGAGATCAGCAAAGATGGAGTTCATCATTGCTTGAAACGTGGCTGGAGAATTGGTCATGCCAAACAACATCACCTTAGGCTCGAACAGCCCTCGGTTTGTCACAAATGCACCCTTCCATTCGTCATTTTCTTTGATCCAAATGTTATGGTAACCCCATCGTACGTCAAACTTAGTGAAGATTTTGGCTTGACGAAGTCGATTGGTAATGTCTGATACCAAGGGGAGTGGGTAACGGTTTTTGATCGTGATGTCATTCAGCCGTCGATAATCCTGAACAAGCCGAAGCTTGCCATCCTTCTTCTTGACAAAGAATACCGGTGAGGCCATGGGCGACTTGGATGGGACAATATATCCTTTTGCTAGGTTTTCCTCAATAAACTTGTCTAACTCCGCTTGTTCATTCGGAGACATGGGGTAGACCTTGGATCTGAACATCTTCGGGTTCTCTATTAGATCAATCGTGTGATCCCAGGGTTGGTGCTCTGGGAGGCGCTGTGATGCTTCTTCGGAAAAGACTTTCTGGTGCCTGCGGTATTCTTCTGGAACCATCTGTTCGAATGTCTGTTGCTCTTTGGATTGATGGGCCTTAGCCGCAATATCTGTAGAGTACGTATAGCTAGCACAGGACCAAAGCTCTTCTTTGGTGTCCTGAATGATACCGGCTCTGAGCCAGGCTCGTCTCTGCTTCCGATTGGCTGTGATAGACTGGAAGGGTTCGAAGTCTTCTTCGGCTTCCAGCTCCATTTCTCCGGTAGCCCAATTGATCTTGGGGTTTGCTTTGCGAAGCCAGGGTAGGCCTAGAATGCAATCTTCTGGTCCGATGTCTGTGACCAAAAATGTTGCGTTTTCTTTGATAGCCCCAACTTGTAGTTCGAGCTCTGCTCTGTGTGTAATACGTCCTCCTTGATTTAGAGTTCCATCGATGTTGTGGAGTGGGATCTGTCTTTCTAAGGGGACCGTACGTACTCGGTGCCGGTTGACAAAGTCTTGACTTAGGAACAATGCGGTGGCTCCTGAGTCAATCATAGCTTTGATGCCCTTTTCTCTGAACACTCCTTTGAGCGTAATTGGAACTCGGAAATGCATGCTAAGCGGATCTATTTCAGGCACTATGCAAGACGACAAAATTTTGTAGTAGTTATACATGTCGTTAAATAAAGCTGAAGGCGGTGAATCAGGTTGCTGAGCGGGGCGGGTAATTACTACAGGGGGACTAAAAACTGTGTCCGTGGGGGAATCATCATTGTCCTCCACTTCTTCTATGTAGGTTTTTCCAGAGGGACTCGAGGGTGCGGTTTCACCTGGAGTCCTCTCTAAAAATCCCGTTGATTGCCGAGCTGCTTGACTTGGTCCGTGAGGGATGACATCTGCTTCATAATGGCATCGTAGTCAAATGGAGTTGAAGACGAAGAGCTGGCGACGGTTGCGGCGGGTGGGGTAGGTAAGGGCCTCGCAGACGAGGACGACGAGGGGGCCGAAGTGGACGGATCGAAGAGAGTGTTGGCAGCCACCTTCTGCTGCCTGGGTGGGTACCCAAGGAACCGGCTTTGGCACACTTGTGTCTGATGGTTGCCTCCACAATGTCCACACAACTCGCGATCATGTTTGCCGTCTTTCTTTTGATGCTCCTTAGATCCGCATCCGTAACATCTGCCGTTCATAGCCTTCATGAAGTCGGCGCGTGTTTTTCCGTTAGGTCCAACCTTGGTAGCATCGATTTCCATGGCATTGGAGTCACGAGGTGCTTGGACGAAGGGAGCCGGGGACGAGGTGGAGACCGGAGTGGTTTTGAACAGGTTGGGGACCGTTCGACCTTGTTCACGAGCTTTCTCTTGAGCTCGAACACGAAGACGATTGTCAATGTCTGTAGCAACATTGATCAGGTCTACGAGAGTGACGTGAGGCCTTGCGGTGTGAACCAGCTCATCCTTGATGGTAGTACTCAGGTGTTCGTAGTACCGATCACGAAGGTCTTGTGTCGAGTAGCCGGTCCTGTCCATGATTTCCCTGAATCGTGCCGTGTATTCCGGAACCGTTTTCTTGCCTTGCCATAGCTCCCTGAGCTTGGCCTTAGCATCCACCATTTCGTCAACTGGTTCAAATCGTGCTTTGAACGCCGCCTTGAAATCGTCCCAATCACCATTGAATGCCATTTGATGGCTGGCAATTAAATCCATGTGGGGCGTAGCCCAAACTGCTGCATCTTCGGTCATAAATGACAAGGCCGACGAGATCCACAGATGGTCTAACCGGGTCTGACCACCTTGGGCATTGTACGGCGACAGCTTCTCATTAAACTGTGCGTACATTGAGAAGGCAGCTAGAAAGCGACGCGCGTCACTACTTGCGTTGCCCTTGAAACTAGCGGGTTTTTCTACAACCCTTTCCCGTGACCTGTTGTTGACCGGTTGCTGGTTTTGAACCAGCGCTGTGATGGCTTGTGTCAGCTGTTGCTGACCGAGGAGTAGTGCGTGCAGAAGCTGTTCTGCAGTGGAGGTGGAGATGATTCTTGTGCAGGGGCCGGGGTAGCTGCCCTGGAAGCATGTTGGGACACGTTG
>JABYQR010000267.1:0-66216 GCA_022592445.1 Cytidiella melzeri
CCTCAGTCTTATCCACTCTGTTGATAAAGGACTACTCTGTACTCTCCAGTACTTTGCTCACCATACCTCCTACTCTCTATCTCACTATCTTTCCCCCAAGTTTAACACTTATTTGGTGAGTGTAACCTTAGCTGTTACACTCAGTACGTCTTTCCAAAAACTGTTCCCAGTTCCTGGAGCGCTGTTTGGCCCTTTTGAAGATAGCATTGGTACAGCGGGCAGGCATCTTTAAAATTTGTGGGTGAAACAGAATGCGGGTTGAAGTGCTTGTCGGTTATTGGTGTCAATCCAGAAAATAATTCTCGGAAGAGTGCGAGGAATTTCTGTGAAAGGAATAAACTGTGAGAAAAACTCTTGCACAAGAGATTCTTCACGAAAATTATCCCCAAATTCGACTTCAACCGAACAATAAGCAATGGTGAAACAAATAGAGCGTGCGTAACTAATATGCGAATGTGCAGGAGACAAAATCTCCGTGAAACCAAAAGTAACAAAGTTCGACATAAGCCTCTACTGAATTCTGCAGAAACCGACAAATTGGGAATGCCAAGGGTGTTTATTGTGCATCATACACAGCTCCCTTTTAGTCCCTTGAGTCACGAGCTCAAGGTGACACCTACTTTCCCTGCTTTCACTGCTTTTCACAGCCTCCCAATTGTCTAAGACAAAAGACCCTTTCGATCACCTCTGAATGCCACCTTATTGGGCTTTGTTCGAGTAGGTGCGTGATTCTGATAGTGAATCACAAGCCAAGAACACGTATGAGGTGTAGGCTACCAATTGGATGTGACTGTGCGCGTGTTCCAGGGGTAAGAAAGCAGGGGCAATTCTGTGAAAGATAGTTATGGGAAAAATGGGCGAGGAGAGGCAAGGCTTAGTCTACTTCAACTGGGTCTTCTACTACAAAGTCGCCTACAATGTGTAGAAAGAAATGTTACTCACGAAGTAACAGTTGTGTAGTGTCGAGCTTGAGGAAGGTTTCAGAGTAGAGGAGTGGTAAGAAGAGTTAGAAGCCAGGGCTCATAACCTGTTTGAAAGTTACGAGTGTAGGGGATGACTTGGAGAGTCAACTAACTCTGGGAGTAAGTGTCTTATCATTTCTCTGCTCTCTAGGAGTGGTATATATACATGTCTGTAACTAGATTACTAATGCTACAGTAATGCCATATGAGTAAGGATTGGTAAGGATTGGTAATCCTATGAGTAAGGACTGGTAATGCACAGTCCTGCTTGCTAATACTACTGAATAGAGAATGTAAGTGATGACTGAGCATCCTACATAACTGAATGGTGCTGACTGAGCCTTTAGTAAGCTCAATACATTTGGTAGATGAAATATGAGTCATGCATAAGCCTCATGTGACTTCTCTTATTCAGTCATGGAAACTACTGGAACACAATGCCATAAGGTGCAAGTATTGCATCGTGTGTGGCCATATGATGATGGTGGAATCACATGCTATGTACTATCTGACCTTATCTATCTACATATCTAATCTACATTGTCCATAGATCTGATGTCCAATAATCAGCGATACAATCTCGCTTTGACAGGCACTATCTTCTAATTGTCAGCAGCTCAGTCAATGTTACTTAAGAAGACATACTGCAAGTACACGAGCATCACAGTGATGTTGGAGATCTTCCCGCTAACAATGGATGCATCAAAAAGGCAGGGTCTGTGTACGCTGCTAAGACCTAACAGCACTGTCAGACCTCTGAGTACCTAAGACACAGGCATTGAGCGAGTGAGCCCAAGATGCGAAGGAAGAGAGCACAATGGTAGTAGTAACTGCATCTAAGACACAAGCATCAAGTTAGTGAGCTAAATACAGCCAGTAAGAAACAATATCAAAGGCTGGGCTTACATGGATTAGAAGCAAATGCAGCAAATTAGATGTCACTGTAACAGAAGAACTTGTTGTATTCATCATTGAAGATTTTGATGACAAATGTGGCCAGGTCTTCTGTAATCCCTGTTTGAGTGCAGCTTACAATTGTATTAGTTGTGAATGCAAGACATTCAGGGACTTGGGTGAGCAAGGACTTGAACTCGAATCACCCAAACATTGACTATATCATTTATTACCAATACATACCAATAAATACCAATAAATACCAATGCCAATACTATTGAATACATTATTATTCAATGGTAATCATCAAATACAGCCCAGTTGGAATATTTATTGGTATTTGCTAAGCACTACTTCTGGGGTGAAAAACTCCATCCAGCCCTTGCACTGTGGGCTTGTTGTGGATTACACAGACCTTTCAAGATCTGTAGCATATAGGACATTTTCCAACTGTTGTTTGAGCAGGTGTGCAAGCAAACACGAAGGAGAGAGAGCGAGTGATGAGAATCCATTAAAGTTGTTAATTACATGAGGTTTTGATACCTAACTAGCAAATGCGGAAAATACTATTATGGAGCGAAAGAAGAAGTTAAGGATTTAGTTGATAATGTGGGTACGCGGATACGAAGTGGGGGTGGGCACACAGATATAGAAATAAAAAGAATGGAACATACGGATGAGATTCAGACACAATCAGGAAATGTAAAGTGAAAAACAGCGAAGGCGGTATGAACGCATCAATACCTTCTCGACGACTGAGATGTCCGAGTGTCAAATCGTACGACACTCCCCCTCAACGAGTTGCCAAGTGAATGAGCGTGAGTTGTTCTTGATGCTTGATGCGAGGCAGTGCCCTGGTAAGGATATTGGCGCAATTTGTTCAGAGGAACAGTGAGGTATCTTAATGGATCTGTCTAAGACGCGTTCTTAAACAAAGTGGTGGCAAATGTCGATGTGTTTAGAACGTGAGTGGAATTGATGGTCTTGGGCGAATGAGATCGCAGCGAGGTTGTCGGTAGCGATGATGGTAGGTCCAGCGGGGAGAAAACCTAACTCACATAATAGCGTCCTTAACCAAATTCCTTCCTTAATTGCGTGAGCCAACGCGACGTATTCAGCCTCCATAGTCAACAGAGCGACCGTAGTTTGCTTCTTCAAACTCCAGCTGAAAATGCCTCCTCCGATGAGGAAAGCGTATCCAGACACTGAGCAACGATCTCTGCAATTTTGGCCCCAGTCGGCGTTGCTGAAACCTGTGACGGCAAGATCTGAGTTGTTCCCCTATGTGATACCATTAGTTTGAGTTTTCTTGAGGTACTGGAGGACGTGTTTTGCTGCTGTCCAGTGAGTAGTTGTGTGAGAGGTGTTGAATTGACTAAGAGTCTGGACCACAAACGAGATGTCAGGTCAAGTGCCAACAGACGCGTACATGAGCGAGCCAATGAGGGCTTGGTACGGGGCATCAGTGAGAAGATCTTTGCCTTCTGCTGCTGGTGAGAGAACGGTGTTGGCTTCAAGAGGAGTCGAGACAGGGTTGCAGGTGTCCATGCCAAAGCGCGATTAAATGGTGTCAATATAGTGTGATTTACTGAGGGTAATGGAGTGCAAACGGCGTTGGCAAAGGATTTGAATGCCGACGTAGAGAGCTGCTTCGCCGAGGTCAGTGACGTGAAAGTGTTTCCGCAGGTCGGCCTTCAGAATTGTAATGAGATTGAGGTCATTAGACATAATTAAGCAATCATCCACGTGAGTACCGATGAGGACAAGGTCAAATTTTGTGGAGCGGTGATAAAGGCAAGGGTTGGCCTGCAAACGTGTGAATCCAAGGGATTCGAGTAGTACGTGGTCAAGTTCCTGTTGCCAAGCGCATCCTGCTTGTTTGAGGCCGTATAGCGCCTTCTTGAGGTGATAGACATGTGAAGTGCCATCTTTGTAGCCAGGTGCCTGCTTCATGAAGATGGGTTCCTGTAGAGGCGAGTTGAGGTATGCCCCTACAACATCAACTTGGTGAAGTTCGAGGTCAAGGCAAGCTGTAATGGCGATGAGTAATTGAAATGCTTCGAGGCGCATAACGGGAGCGTGCGTAGCAAAGAAGTCCTGCCCGGGGATTTGGGAGAAACCCTGAGCAACGAGTTGAGCTTAATACTTGACAATCATTCCTTCAGAGTCGCGCTTAATCGCGAAGACCCAGCGACAACCAACGGCCTTGCAGTCAGCTGGTAACTCTTTGACATCGTAAGTGCTCAGCTTCTTGAGCTGGCCCATTTCCTGGTCCATAGCCTCTTTCCAAAAAGGCCAGTCGTTGCGAGCTTGGACGTCCTTCAGAGTCTGCGGTGCATCAAGATTGAAAGCGGAAAAGCATAGATTAGACTTGTCAATCGAAGAGTCTTTGATCTCCCCCTGGACCGGCAGGTCGGATACAGGCAGAAGTAAAGGTGCGTCCTTTTGCTTAGGCTTGGCAGACATTGACCTGAGTGTGCGTTGAGGTCTGTTACTGACTTCGAGGTAATTGACATGTTCAATGTTGCGGCAACCACGTGTGACAGCCAGAGAAGGCTCGATGTCGGTCTTGGATTGAGTAGTCGTGGTATGTACCGTTGTAGTAGTTGCAATAGGTGTTGTCGGTGCCGCCGTAGTGATGCGATGAGCTGATTTCTCCCCCTCAAGACCAGAAGTTGAGTCAATGATGGGTGCGGTGAGAGTGTTGTTGGATGGAAAAATGACTTCGTGTGATACGAGGACTTTCTTGTTTCCAATACGTAGTATTGCCACCCTAGAATACTTTTGTGCATCCCTACAAACAGACTTAGCGTTGAGTTTTGACGTAGGGACATTCACCTTGACGAAACACGCAGTCCCAAACTGGTATATATGTCCCATGTCCGGCTTCTTCTTCCACAGTGCCTCAAACGGTGTCAGGCCGGGTAGGGCACAAGTTGGCGAGCGGTTCTTCAAGTAAGCTGCGTAATGGACGGCCTGTTCAAAAAGAACACATTCAGCCGTTTGGCAATGCCATTGTACTCGGGGGGAATAGGGAGTGGTGGGTTTGAGTTGAATGCCGCGGGAGTCAATGTAGGCCTTGAATTTTCCGAGTGTATAATCCTTTGCGTTGTTGACGCAAATGGCCTTGATTCGTTGGCCGAGCTGATTCTCGATGTAAGCGTTGAGTTCCTTGAGGCGGAGGTGTGCCTGGTCCCTGTCCTTCATGAGGGCAACCCAGACAAATTGTGAGTAATATTCTGTGAACGCAATTACAATTTCTGAAGAATGAAGAAGAATTGTTCCAGTGTGCTCCAGCACATTGATGCCTTTTCAAATTGACCTTTTTGTCCCCCAAAGTGTGGGAATTTGATGGCACAATACAGACAGTAACAGTGTCAATAACAAAACAATGAACACAGGTGATGGCATCACACTGGCCTTGTTAACAGCCCTTTATAACTGTGTATCAGATCACTTTTGTGATCAAAATGCACTTTTTAATTTTTACAAGCTGCATATGGGTACAAATCTGTACATGTAATACACCATTGGATAGCCCTATCTTGTGACAACAACCTTGTACAAATATCCTGTCAATTAAAGTGGAATTGAGCAAGTTATAGCCAGTCTGCTGAAAAAAACTCAGATTCAAACTCCACTCCTGCTGGCAAATGATGTCAAATTCTGGTCAGGTACATGTGCAGCAATCTACAGACAATGCTTGCTCTTTGAACAAGGATTACAATTGGAAGACATGCCACACATAGTATTGCCTTTGAGCAAGAATTACCAGTACTTTGGAAGCTAACTACAAATTCACAACCCCTACATTCTTGGACAATGTAAATTTTTGGCTGCATTAGTAGTGAGTACTGTATCTAATTGTTCCACAAAGTTTCACAACTGTTAGTTGGTTTCTAAGCAGGAGTTAAAACCAGAACACAGCCTGTGGCAGTTCCAATGGAGGTGAGGCAGTTCAGACATCAACAGTACATAGTTGCATCAGCAGCAAGCACTGTGTCAGATTGTTCCACAAAGTTTCACAACCATTAATTGCTCTCTAAGGAGGAGTTACAAGCAGAACACAGCCTGTAGAGGTTCCAGTGGGGCTGACACAGTTGAAACATCAACAAGACATAGTTGCATCAGCATAGAGCACTGCCTTTGATTCTTCCACACAGTTGCACAACCACCAGTTGCTCTATAAGCAGGAGTTACAATCAGAACCCAGCCTGTGGCAGCTCCAATGGGGGTGAGGCAGTGCAGACATCAACAGGACACATGTAACATGTTTCAGCAATTGATCCAATGAGACACCCTCAAGCCCTTCATTCTTGAAGCAAGTAATTTTCTAGAATCAGCAGTGAACACTGCACAAGATTAATGACAAGATAGATGGAGCTCCTTGCTACCATTGGTGACTACCTTCATCAATGTATGGCTCCTGTTCCCGCAACCAAATTTATCAATTGTAGTACAGTCACTTTATCCCAGATCAAGTTGCCTGTCAAAGGTGTCACCAATAGCAAATGCCTGTAATACAGTCAATATTGATGACCAGATGGCTTGGCAAGGTCCTTACCAGGAACAGAATTGTTTACTAAGGTTCTTTGTGATAACAAAGTCACAGGTGGAATTAAATATTTCATGCTATATGATTTATTCAATTTGCTATCAATAAGAAAATCACTTGTAGCTCTGCTCCTGCAGTTTACCAAATTGTATCTAGATTATTCAACATAGTTCAACACCATTAAGAAGAAGACGCATGTCAAACAATCTTTATCTCCATGCTCTACTCCACAAACTTGTTTCAATTCTGTACTCACACCCATTGTTGCACTTCAAACAATACAGCATAGTCCCTCTTTTTTCATGAATGATTGTGTGCTCCAGTGAAGACAAACCACCAACTTACTATACATTACTCATTGGAAAAGCTATTCCCAACAAAATTACTTGTTCAGGCTTCTACCAGCACCAAGTTTACTTACAAATCTTGCTCAAAAAGTAATATTACATTCAAAGCTCAGGAATTGTACTTGCCGCTTGCCGGCCTTGCTAACGCTAGTCATATAGATGTGACCGTCAATTGTCTCCACCGACGCTGGTCCCCAAATGTCAGAGAACATGAGTTCCCCAACTTGTGACAATGAGGCCCTCGAGTGCTTTGCCTGGATACAGGTCTTGCATGTGAAGTTGAGGTCGGATGTTGTGTTGACGTTGATACCAGTGGCGAGGCCATCCTTGACGAGTTGTTTGAGCTGGCGCTTGTTGATGTGACCAAGTGCACAGTGCCAATCAAACCAGGAGCGCTTGACCTGCGCAATCAAAGCAATCGAAGGTGCAGATTTAACAAACATACAATATAGATTGTCAGATTTTGTTCCGCTCCCAATGACTCTTCTTCCATCCTTTATCAATAGATCCTTTCCCCTTCCCTCATAAGTGAGCCCTTCGGAAGTGAGTCGGCCGAGCAAAATGAGGTTGAATTTCATGGAGGGGGCGTAGAGTGCATTTTTTAAGGTGATGGGGAAATCACCGTGTTTGGTGGTGAAGATGACCTTGACGTCGCTGTGGCCTAAGCTCAAGCAGTTACCGACACCTTGAATTGAGCTCGGCGCCTCCCGGTAATTCATAAATTGGCATTGGTCTGATATGATGTGTGATGTCGTGCCTGTATCTGCTAACCATACATCATTGGTGGCAGTATTAGCATTCTCAATGGCTGGGAAAGCATACTCGTCGGGTTCATTGTCGCTGTCCTCGGTGACATGAGCATAGTCCCTCTTTCCCCTTCCTTTCTCCCTCTTCCTATCCTTTGTTCCTCCGCCCTTATCCTTCCTGTTCTTCTCCTCTCTCTTTTTTGCCTCTGATCTACACTCCGGCTTAATGTGCCCTTCTTTTCCACATCCATGGTAAAACACTCCAGAGCAAAACTTAGAGCGCTTGGGCTTGGCGTAGAGAGAGGTATCAGTAGAAGATCGTTCCTTACGGCAATTATCTTCCTGTAAAATTCAAGTGATGATGCCAGCAAAAGTTTGCGTATTGTGGAGGGTAATTGATGAGATCATAGGATCCCAGCTCTGAGGTAAAGCGGTGAGGATCACGGAAGCTAATTCAGGGTCTGAGACCGGGGTCTTCTGAATCAGATTGATTTCTTGCCAAAGGCCCTTGATCTTCCGGATTTCTTACCCGAGGTCAGAACCTTCCGTGATGGTATAGCGTAAGAGTTTTTGACGTAGAACGATAAGAGATATGGCGCCTTCGATAGTGAATATATTTGCAAGCGCGTCGAAGGCTTCCTTGGAAGTGGTTGCACTGAGAACGTGGGCCATCATGGTGTTTGATATCCGAAGTCTGATGGCGGTAAGCGCCTTTCAGACTTTCTGATTCCATTCTGCAATTTTGTTGGCATCAGCTGCGTGTCAAGTGATCGTACCATCTGTATACCCCCATAGACCCATGTCTGTTAAGATGTCCGTAATCTGAATGCGCCAAGTAACGTAATTCTCGGCACCCTGCAGTGGGTCGATACGGTAGGTTCCCGAACCTTCGTTACTGGTAGTAGCGGATGACATAATGTCGGTGACCTAATTGCAAGATTGTGGGGATAATGAGGCCTATTGGGTGTATCACCGACGTACTGTTGCCTAGAGTGATCTTTGAGAAAATAATGTGTTTGCACTATTTAGAGCGCGGGGCTCATAACCTGTGGTTTGAGCAGGTGTGCGAGCGAACACGAAGGAGAGAGAGCGAGTGATGAGAATCCATCAAAGTCGTTAATTACATGAGGTTTTTATACCTAAGTAGCGAATGCGGAAAATACTAATATGGAGCGAAAGAAGAAGTTAAGGATGTAGTTGAAAATGTGGGTACGCGGATACGAAGTGGGGGCGGACACACAGATATAGAAATAAAAAGAATGGAACATATGGATGAGATACAGACGCAAGCGGGAAATGTAAAGTGAAAACAGCGAAGGCGGTATGAACGCATCAATACCTTCTCGACGACCGAGATGTCCGAGCGTCATATCGTACGACATCGACAGTTATATACATGACATTTTTGCCAGTCCGTGCCCTCGGTGTTACTTACATGTTACTTACATGTAAGCAACACCATTTACTGACACGTGTTTATTAATATCGACTTACCGACGGAACCCTAGTCTCCCCTGACGTCTGGGAACGAGACTAGGGAACTGCCTGCTCAATCTGCGACAATCTTGGATCGTAGCAACGGTATACAACGTGTTGATGTACGTGGCAATAATTCCATCCACCTCTCTTCGTGTGAGTCACAGCCTCTCGGACCTTGCAGAACGAGTCGCAACATAGTCTTAACGTTGTTAGGTGATAAGGCATCAAACCTCCGATGAAGCAGTTCACAAGTTTGAAGATGAATGTATGTTAACGAGATGACTTTGCTATGCAGCCATCCGAGCCCGAGTCGGTCGTTTTGTTATTGTATATCTTTGATGCAATTCTTGGGCTTATCCTTTTCACGAACTTGAAGCTCTCGATCAAAACACTCAGATGGTTACTGTGTTGTGCTATATGACACAGCATGGTACAGCACTGCCATAGCCACCTCGGGGCTTTTCATCATGCGTTCTTCTTCGATATCAATCAAGGTATTAGACGTCAACGTTGGGGACGTCTGGCTTAAATCCCCCTTTCCGCGCCGCTATTCTCCCAAACACATTCCATGCAGCCAAGCAAATCCCAATGTGGCTATGTACTGAAAGGTTCGCCGTTTTGTGCTCGTCGGACCAGGCGGTACAGCTGACCTTGAGTACAGTGATACGAGCGCAGGACGTAGTTTGGAAACCAGGCATGCGTGCCTCTAAAGAGCCGGATTTATTTGTGGAAGTCATTGTGGGCAAGTTTTCTCGCAGGACGAAAGTCATAAAGAAGACTTTATCCCCAATATGGGACGAGAATATACCCCTGTAGGATATCTTTACGTCTATTCAAATCTCATTCTAATACAGGCGAACGGACAGGCTCACTGCAGACGCGAACAGTTGCATCTCTCTCAACCTCCAGCACTACTCTGCCCTCAAGAATGTGTGTATTGGGAGCGCGGTGTTCTCGATGGCAGACTTGATGTTGACAGAGAAAGCTGGCGAAGGTGAATTTCATGTCTTCCTGACTGTCCAGGAGTGCCAAGTTCACACGGCTTCAGTTCGCGTACGTCTATACTCTTCTAGCAAATCGGAAAGCGGGGCATTGTTCTTGCAACTTAATCCCGTGGACGCGGATATCAACCTCACAAGGGCACATGAACCAGTACGGCAGGCCACATCAACAGCACATTTCTCTCCGCTACTGTCGCCATTCAATAGCTCAGATACTACGCTGGTAACGGCACAGTCGACGGGCTTGCACGCCACTGTAGCAACACTCCTTCGCAGACTCGACTCAGTCAAAGCTATCGTCACTGGTCTTGTCACGGTGAGCACCTTACCTGGCTGTAGTCCTCAGGCGCTTTAGTAACTTGATATGCATCAGATTCAACCACTGGTAAATGACGCTTGTGTAGTGGCCTCCAAACTCTACAGGGTACGTCGTGTCAGAGAGACGTAATCTATCTGAAGTTCTTCGTTCGATGACCTCATTGTTATAACTAGGCTATCACAGGACAGCTTAAGACGGCCCAATCAATCGTAAA
Organism: Cytidiella melzeri; assembly: GCA_022592445.1. Lineage (NCBI taxonomy): Eukaryota > Fungi > Basidiomycota > Agaricomycetes > Polyporales > Irpicaceae > Cytidiella > Cytidiella melzeri. Next base: position 10,518 of record JABYQR010000267.1, read on the forward strand.
TCTCGCAGAGAAGATGGTCGATTCTCTGGAGTTTGCGCTGGACGCATATCCCCTTCGAGATAAGCTTCGAGCCATAGAGTCCTCTGTGGCGAGGTTGTTCAACCAAATAACCGAATGCTGCTTATTTATTACGGAGTACACTGGGAGGGGGCTTGTTGGTGCGCGGTGACTGCTTTTAAAACAGGCTTCCAGCTAATCTTCATTCTAGGACGGGTGTTCGGTCTTCAAGACCAGCGCAAGATTGATGCATTTGTGAAATCGCTGGGAGAAACAAAGCTTGCCGTCGACCAAGGCGTCAACCTTCACACAGCCATTGTGACCGCTCGTATCGCGAATCAGGTCAACGATCTATGTGAGTTCGCAGCTTTTGTGGGTGAAGTGCTTCGCTGAGCTAGTTCCGTAAGACTTGAGGACACACCTCGAGCCACAGAATATAGATGCCTACGGTCGTAGATCCTGCCAGGAAGGGACTCGTGTCTCTCTCCTTCGCGACATCACCGAGTGGATTCTCACTGAGTCCTCCCAGAATGTCCTTTGGCTCCACGGCACCGCTGGGTCGGGCAAAAGCACGGTTGCGCGATCCATCCAGGTTCACATGCTTCAACTCTCACGTCTTGGTGCTTACCTCTGCTTCGAACGAGGGAAAAGCACGCCGAATAGCGTCATCAGAACTATCGCCTATCAGCTCGCCTCCTACGACCCTTACATTGCAGACAGCATCACTGCAGTATTAGGTGACACGGACATTAAGGCCACTCCAATCTCCAATCAATTCGAGCTGCTCCTCGCGCGTCCTCTTTCTACTTGCGACGGCTCTACTCCTGGTCCCGTTGTCATCATTCTCGACGCCATAGATGAATGTGGTGACGCGAGGTCACGAAGGGATCTACTTCGGGCGTTGGAAGGCGTAACCAGGCTCCCTTCCAATTACCGCTTCCTCATCACAGGACGATCAGAGGCAGACCTTCACAAGGCGTTTACGTCTCCAGCGTGGATCGGACACGTACGATCAATCGACATAGACTGCGACTCTGAAGAAACACGGGACAATGTGCTCGCCTTTGTCAACTACGAGTTGCGCGAACAGTCGGAATCATACGAGGGTACCGATCTTTTCCCCGTATGGGAAATGAACATCAAGAAGCTCGCCGATGCATCCTCTGGCCTCTTCATTTCTGCTTCGACTGCAGTGAAGATGATTCAAAGCAGCGACAGCCCTTTCACAACCCTCCAAGAGCTTGTTTTGGGCGAAACACGACTAGATGAGCTCGACCAGCTATATACCACGGTACTTACGAATTGCGGCGTTCAGTGGGAGAAGGAATCCTCTATCATTCGGTTCAAAGATATTGTGAGCTTCATGGTCCTTTGTAAAGCTTCGCTGCGGGACACCACCATTGACGGGATACTTGGCCTTCCCATGGAGCACAGCTCGAAATTCATACTTGAAAAACTCCGACCGCTCGTTGAGTACGAGAGGGGAGAGCCGTTACGTTTCCGTCATTCCACCATCTCTGAGTACTTCCTGGCATCCGCCCAGAAGGGCTATCCTTGGTCTATCGACGTCAAGCCTTACCGTTATACTCTCGCTGGTCGATGCTTTACTGCAATGAAAAAGTCCCTCAGGTTCAACATGGCCGGGCTCCGGTCATCATGCTACCGCAGCGACGTGGTGAGCGATCTCGCGCAGAACGCCGTATCCACTGTCCCGCCGCATCTGCGCTATGCTTCATTGTATTGGGCCCAGCACCTAAGCGATTGCAATGCTCAGAATACAACATCGCTCCTGGAGGACTTGCGGGATTTTATGTACAAGCGGTTCTTATTTTGGTTAGAAGTCATCAGTCTTCTGAAGTTCAAGTGCGCAGACAAGATCTTGTGCGATGCCTCCCGATGGCTTCTTCCCTTAGTGAGTCGTTCGCCCTCGAAATCTGTCGGCCTTGTTTAACCTAGAACAGTCCTCCGAAATAGATATGGCGAGGTTCTTGAAAGACGCTCGTAAGCTTCTGAACACCTTTCACGAACCGATCCTCGAGAGCATCCCTCACATATACATATCCATGCTTCCCCTCATGCGCCTCGAGTCTATCACTGCGGCCCATTACTACCGGGAAGTATCAGCTTCTGGTATTACGATAATCCATCATGGGATCAGGAAGCCGTCACACCGTCTGAAGGTTTTGGAAGCCAGCAACGTTCGTTTTATGAATTTTGTCGCATTCTCGCCGGTCAATCGTACCCAGCTGGTCTCCGGATCTGATGACGGCGCGATCAGAGTGTGGGACATGGAGAGTGGGGAGCTTAGTTATATGCCTGCGACCAAGCACGATGCCGCAGTATCTTCGGTGGCTTTCACTCGCGACGGAACATTCCTCGTCTCGGGCTCTAGGGATTCTTCAGTGATGCTTTGGAAGCTAGCCGAGCACGGCGAGAAAATCTTGGGCAGACACGAAGCCCCCGTTCTCGCTGTAGCTATTTCATCTGACGATTGCTTAGCCGCGTCTGGATCAGAAGATGGCTCGCTCAAGATTTGGAACATCAGAGAGGAGCCAATTGATGTGCAAGACGCTCCGAGTCATATTCTCTCCATTCTCTCTGTGGCCTTCCGTCCTGGTCTGGACAATCGCTGGCTCGTTTCGAGCTCGCTTGATGGTTCCCTACGGATGTGGAACATTATGAATGGCGAGACAAGGAGTTTCGACCTCGCAGATGACGAAAGCTGGATCCAGAGTGTCATCTTCGCTCGAGACGGTGACAGTCTTCTTTGCGGCTCCGACAGCGGGAAGATTAGAATTCGCAGCAGCGAGGATGGTACCGTGCTGCGCGTTTTGTCCGGACACACTGGCTCCATACATTCACTTGAGCTCTCACCTACAGCAAAGTATCTTATCTCCGGCTCTCAGGACCGAACGCTACGCGTGTGGGATATTGAAACCGGGACAACAGTAATTGAACCTATGGTGGAAGATGGTCACATTGCATCCATCACTTGGTCCTGTGACGAGCAGCATATCGCATGCGCTTCTGGTCCAGGTATATCTGTTAACGACGCAACAGCGGTTTCCGGCAGTTCGCACTGGGATCAATCTGCAGACCCCGTCTTCGTCGACACCCCCCTCAGTGCTGCCGTGATGTCGTCCGACAATACCTGGATCGCAGCTGGGAGTACCAATGGTGTTGTCAGGATATGGCGCAAGGGACCAGACGGTGCCTGGAAAGTTCCACAGGTTCTGAGCGGGCACAGAGATCATGTATGGTCAACGGCGATTTCGCCAGATGAGACGCGGTTCGCGACTGGCTCTGCTGATGGCACAATTCGCATTTGGAGTGCCGCCGAGAGCCCGTCGAATGTGGAACCTCTGGTTATTAAAGTGCAGCATGCCATTCGCTGTATCGCCTTCTCTCCGGCCCCAGGATCGCGAGACATTGCATCAGCCGCACTAGACGGTGTAGTGAGGATATACAATTGGGATACCGGCGAGCTGACACAAACTCTCGGTAAATATCCTCCTCATACTACATCAGTGGTCTACTCTCGAGATGGTGCAAGGCTAGCTGCGGCTTACTGGGACGGGATCGTGAGGCTCTGGGACGTCGAGGCAGGATCGGTGGTTCAAACGCTAGAAGGACAATACGAGCCCAAAGACCAGATTGTGTCGCTTGCGCTCTCCTCGGACGGGAGAATCGCTCTAGGTTCTCAATGTGGTGCAGTGAAGATTTGGGACCTTGTTACGGGCGAGCTTCTCGTAGACTTACCAGAGGCACATACCTGGCAGTTGTTTTCCCTCGCGTTCTCTCCTGACGACACGCATCTCCTATCGGGATGCTGGGACAACGCAATCAAATTATGGGACAGCACGACTGGCGAATGCGTTTTGCAGAGTTCTCGTGGTCACACTCAAAGGGTTCATTCGGCGGTGTTCTCGTCTGACGGCAATTTCATCGTAACTTCGTCGCGGGACGCCACCATCAGGATTTGGGACACAGTCAAGTTTGTCTCGTCTGCGCCATGCCTTCGAGCGGATGGCTGGCTGGTAGACGAGCAGGGCCGCTTACTGTTATGGATACCTCCTCATCTCCGTCGTTCAATCCTCTGGGACCCTGCTCAGGTCGACGTCCTTGGTCTCCCGTTTTCAACACGAATCGAGTTTTCCAACTTTCGGGAAGATGGATGGCTTAGCTGGTCGCGATCCTTGTAGTCGGGATATCTCGCTTGGGCCAATGGTCGGTGAGTGAGATGGACTTTGGATGTGTCATACGAGAGGACTAGTGTTCGTGCGTATGGGCCTACTCTTTACTTGTTTTATGCCACTGTTTATGATAGTTTACGGCTAGTCTTGCAGACAGACGGCTATGTGATACTGTTTCTGAATTATATATATATTGAGCTTTTGCTAAGTGATCGCCACGATGACTCTACAGCCACTCGCCACTCGGAGCTTCACTTGCCACCATATGTTTGCTACAAAGCCACACTTGTACAATCATAGAATTCATAACAGGCTCGTATGTTGCCCTTGTTGACGTCCAAGTCATGCGTACACCTTCTCCCTATGTCCTGGGAGGATCAGCGCATTCTGATGTTTCGCGTCCCCACGAACGACATTCTTGGTACGCTGCCACTTCTGCTTCGCGAACGTCCACTCTGGAAGGACGGGAACTGTGAATAAACAGCGACAAAGACTGGTTGTTGGGAACATTGACGTACCTTCCATAGTTGGCACGGGATTCCCACTCTCCTCGAAGCTGTTCTTGGTGTAGCCCTCACGCTGGAGAACGGGAGAGTCTACTGTCTTGAGAGGAACGTCGTTGTTAGGGCTAGGAGAATAAGAATGAGTCCGCACGTCAGCACTGGGTAATGAAGGTCCCAACGTCTGGTACACACCGAGAGAAATAGAGCAATCCGAGTCTGTCGACATGTTGCTGGTCCTTGGGCGGGGATGTCACGCTGGGCGACGTTTAGTTCGACCGTGGACATTAGTCATGGGTTCAAATTTGACGTACCGATGGATAGTACTCCTCACGTAACCACCTGTCAGGAAAGAAAGCGCGTCACATGCGTTGACGGTAAGGGTTGCGTCTTGAGGCTTGACATGCTTCCACTCTCCCGTCTTGTGGTTCTGAATCTGAAGAGCAGCCACAGGTTGACGGAAAAGCAATGTCCAGGAACCGAGGTCTGCAAAGAACTCGATGAGAGAACAGCTCGGGGATGATGCTGCGACTGCGTGGCGTACCGGTGTGGCCTTGGCCCCATAGGTAGCCGAGCTGCTTGTTTTCCTCTGGTGTGAACTTGCCGTACTTCATGTAGCGAAGATGATCCTGTGCTGAGATGTTAAAGTGGGGAATCTGGTTACGGTTTGAGTAGTGGATCGCACCTCGCTCTTGACTTGATACTTGTGTATATTGGTAAAGTAGTCCTCAGGAAGTTCAAGCGCGATAGCCAATAGCTCGTGCAGAGGATCGAGGACTTCGCTATGGAGAGACTACGTCGTGCGATACGTTTAACCACGAGAGCTTCCTGGGAGGACTGGCGAATAAACTCACCCTGGCGAACTCCTCAATCTCGGGAAGGTTGTCTTGTATAAGCGGCGGGTGCGAGTGAGGGAAGTGGCCATCGAATTCTGAGCTGCGCGTGAGACTTGGCATGGAGAGTTAACTAGGAGACTACTTGCTGGGAATGTTGTACATTGCGACACGGTCCCTCAGCCCAGAGACAGGCTCCAAGCTATATGCAAGAATCAAATCCACATAGAGAGCGATAGGGGGGAGGCACTCACATACGGCGCCCAGCAGGTATATAGCCGTTGAACTTACCTTCGTCTGATCCCACGCGTGAGTTACTGTTGAGTCATCTCTGGTATGTATAACTACTTACCTAGACCCTCTGGCACGTACTTCAACTTTTCCTCAAGCGGGATGTCATGGAACCGTTTGCCTATAGCGAACTGGCGATTGACACGCTCCTGGGATATGTTGAAGTTCTTCACGTAGAAAAAGCCGTCCTCGCGGACGGCCTTGATGAGCGTTTGCGCAAGTTCTTTCTTGCCTTCTGGGGTGTTGAACAGGCTCAGGTCGACTGTGACAAGGTCTGCCCATTCGAGGTTTTCCTACTCGCTCCGTCAGCTGCAGGTGAAATGTGGTTTGAAGGATATATAGACTGTACCTTTGTCTCGGGAACAAAGTCGAAAGAGCCAAGCTCGGGGGCGGGTACTGGCATAGTGAAGCAATACACGTGATTGAGCAAGATGAACTTGCACGGACAGTTTTGAAGGGGCAGACGAATCCGCGGCGGTCTGTGCTGTATCGTTTATGTAGCCGTTAGCTTTGCATATAGTAAGCAGTTCACATGCTTACGTTGGAGCGTTATCTGGTCACCTCATTCGTGAGTCCTAAGGTGTCATACTATCATGTGCCACACTACCCTCGAGACTGTGTCTTCAAGCGCGAGGCAACAGTAGCTCATTGCAAAGACTTTGTTACACATTCGATACAGCATTTCAGTATTGGAGTGCATTCCTTCTGGTCTTAGTCTATCACCCATACAGCTTCTCGTTATGTCCCGGCAGAATCTGCGCAGTCTCGTAGCTCGGGTCGCCGCGAACGACATTCTTCGTTCGCTGCCACTTCTGCTTCGCGAATGTCCATTCTGAACGAGCTGGTTGTCAGCAATGTGAAAGCCGCGGAGAGGGCAGAGCGTACCTTCCATGGTGGGAACGGGATTGCCGCTCTCCTCGAAAGAGTTCTTAGTGTAGCCTTCACGCTGAAGCACAGGAGAATCAACTGTCTTGAGAACAACTTGATTGTTGGGCCTGTATGACGAATCTCAGTTTGAGGTAACGTTTGCTGTACGTCCCTGCGAGCGACTCACCGAGAGAAATAGAGCAGTCCGAGTCTGTCGACGTGCTCTTGATCTTTAGGCGGGGATGTAACGCTATGTATGATTCAATCAGTCATTCGGTAACAAAGTAGTGAAGCTTTCATACCGATGGATGGTACTCCTGACGTAACCACCGGTGAGGAAAGACAACGCGTCGCATGCGTTTACAGTGAGCGTCGCGTCCAGAGGCTTGACGTACTTCCACTCGCCAGTCTTGTGGTTCTGAATTTGCAGCGCGGCGACAGGCTGACGGAAGAGAAGCGTCCAAGAACCGAGGTCTACAAAAAGTATTCAGAGATCGATGCCGCAATTCAGTTTAAGGACTAACCCACCAGTGTGACCTCGGACCCACAGCTTTCCGATTTTCTGATTTTCATCTGGTGTGTATTTGCTGTATTTCATGTAGCGAAGATGGTCCTGAACGCAAACTTTAGAATGAAACTGAGTGACTTTGGCGCAAATGCACGTACCTCGCTCTTAACCTCGTATTTGTGTATGTTCGTGAAATAGTCCTCAGGGAGCTCAAGCGCGACAGCTAGAAGCTCGTGCAGGGGATCGAGAACCTCGCTGTGGAGAGACTATGCGAGCGGTGTTATTAGCCATTAGAGAGTCTCAGCGTGTGAACATACTCTTGCAAACTCTTCGATTTCAGGCAAGTTGTCTTGCACGACGGAAGGGTGCGCGTGCGCAAAGTCGCCATTGAATTCTGCGTTGTGAAAATGAGAGTCATTACAGCTAGTTGACGAAGACCTGACGTACTGGGGATGTTGTAGACCTCAATTCGGTCCTTCAAGCCAGAGACAGGATCCAGTCTGGACGCAAAGTCAGTTTCATGTCGAAAAAAAGGGATATACGAGGGCTTACATGCGACGTCCAGCAGGGACGTAACCATTGAACTGACCGTCATCTGAGGCCGAATATGTGAGCCCGTTGGTAAAAACGACGCGCGCACTGATCCTCACCTAAGCCCTCTGGTACGTACTTGAGCTTCTCTTCAACGGGAAGGTCATACAGACGTTTCCCAATAGCAAACTGACGGTTGACGCGTTCCTGAGAGATGTTAAAGTTCTTCACGTAGAAGAAACCATCCTCGCGAACTGCCTTGATGAGTGTTTGAGCGAGTTCCTTTTTGCCCTCAGGCGTACGGAGAAGGTTGAGGTCTACGGTGATAAGGTCTGCCCAGTCGAGGTTTTCCTGATTGTTTGTTTCAACGTAAGTTCGCTGTTGTATAGACGAGGAAATGCTGCAAGTACTTACCTTGGTTTCGGGAACAAAGTCGAAAGAGCCCAGCTCGGGAACGGGTACTGGCATATATGATTGGATGCACGTGGCGAATTGATGGCTGGGTTTTTGTTTCAGTCTGTCGTCTACTCGAGCTCCTGCGATGATCAGGACTCAGCTCAGTACGGTGCAAGGAGGACAGTAAGTCTCCCCGTCGTTTTATTGAACAAGTGTAACCGCTGAATTCCCATGCAGAGTCTTTGTCATCAGGTTATCTCGTCACCTCATACACAGTGTGTATGGTGTTATTCGCTGTATAAGTATCAACCCCATACATACCCAACGGTATCGGTGGCGTGCTCTTGCACCATGGCGTTCGCTGGAGTCTAACAGTCTGAGGAGTCTCTTCTGATTTCGTGGTGAGAGCGACAAGAGATCCCGAGGTGTACTCTACCTCGGGGAGACTCAAGAAGCCTCTACCCTCTCCTTGAAAGGTTCGTCCCCAGCTCTTCAATTGTTCATTTGCCTGCGCGTGCATGACAGCTTGTAACTACACTGGCTGGCGAGTCTATGTCCTCATTTTATTAGCCTACATTCCATCCTCCCTAGGGACGGCTACGTAGACACCTCAGGCTACTGACGGCTTGTGCCATTGTACAGATGATTTAGATCTCCACCAGCGGTGAAATCATATGAACATCCGTCGCAGTTGTCCCAGAATTCCCTAGTCTTTCTGCCACTCTGGTCGAATGTTCACTACTTCCGTGCCCCGGGCCTCCTGTGTCGTGGCCGAACGCAAAGCTCGTCGAACGTGCAGGAGCTACTTGTGGTACGCGAAGTGTATCCGTACCTCCTCCCCATAACATTGGCGGAACCAACAGGGACACTTGGGACAAATTATCGGAAGAGCGCAGATTCCTGAGAAAGCTGGACGCTTTTTTGTCACGTACGCTGCTCTTCAATACTTCAGCAATGCAAGTGGTGACGAGTAAGTGAGTTAAGTGAGTTCAGCGCTGCAGCTTTGAACTGAGCTCAACACCTTGTGAGCTTTGCCATGGGCCTGGTGCTACTCCGACGCGTTGAAACCTGGATTCGGCCGATTTCGGTAGCAGCAGTCGTTTAATGGTCACAGGTCATATGTTTCTTGGTACTGATGTAGCCCTGCTGTGTACAGACGTTAAAATATCCGACGTGAACTGCCTGAACCCCAAGACGTTACGCGTGATACATCATGCTTATGAGAACTTTCACTCACAACGTAGTCGGCGAAAGTAGGATTTCTCTTTTCGATGCGAACCTGAGCTATGATTGCTGAGATGGCGGGTAAGAAGTGGTCCCCGAAACGGCTGGGCCACTTGATCGACAGACGATCCTGCGTTGGGTCGGTGACAATGGAGAAGTACGACAGAGGCAGAGGTCCATCTTCTGTTTCTTGCTCTTGGTTCTTCGCGGCGTTTGGGCCCTGGTGATCGTCGCCTTCGGCTGCGCGAAGCATGTTTTGTTGTCGCAAGAACAAAAACGGGAGATAAGACTCACTAGGCATTGCAAAATAATCTTCCGCAAGTTCTTTGACAAAGTAAGCTGGGTAATCTGCGATGAGCTGGGTGAGGGCCATGACATTGAAGCTCTGCGCCTCGCCCAGTGCAGACTCGACATCGGCCACAGTCGCCGCATCGATTAGTCCATGGCGATATTGGCTATTCAAGATGTTTCGCCAAATAACTCTACGATAACCGATTTGAACGTGTCAACAAGTTCGCTGTCGTAAACGAGGGAGACTAGAGAACGCGTGAGCGAAAGATATGTTCAGAGATAGGAGCAGACCACTCACAATAGGGCAGAGGCAAGTCATGTTTGAAGTCGCCCACCTTGACGAAGTCAGCCTTCCACTCTGAGAGTTTCGAGACGTTCTTGTGACTAACCTTCTGTCCATTGAACATTCAACGAATAAACTAGAGCAGCCTAGCCAGGAGTTCCAGTCAGGTGTACCGAGACTTGATATCATCTCACTTTGCGCAGCTGGACATAGTGCGACTCCAGGGTTGGATGGATTGAGGTACGCGTTGACCTACCGCCGTCACCACTTGTGCAGCTACTCCATCCTGAGTTCCGGCACCCATAGGACGACGGCGTTGGCAGCCACCATCACGCAACGAGGCAGCCGTCTTTGGTCCTTGTAAGCCTGCGTATAGTCAAGTTCAGAACGACAATTGCTTTGAGCTTTTCCAAGACGCACCACGCACCACTAGAATATGTATGCATCATCCCGCCTCTACCACGCCCTTTGTTCATTTGCCTGCCAGCCTGCCACTCGAGTTCGGTGTAACATGGAATTGCACCTTGAGAGCAGTACAACGGGGAGACTTAAAGTGTCAACAGTTGCGACTCGCGTGAACACAACTCTTCGAGAGGGGACAGCGGCATTGTCTCATCGACGCATGGTTTAGGAGTTCAGCGTTAGGTGTGGCAGCGACGAGACAGGGACAAAAAACTTGATAGGAGACAGGACTCACACCAAACATGTTTGAAATCTGGATACTGTTACGGACATCGCATTACTGACCATCAAACACAGCATCTCTGCTGTGCGGGTGGGCACTGTTTGTTGCCTCAGCACTGCACCGGCGCCATAAGATGTATAAAGTCCTCTCACAACCATCCCTGCACCTCACTACAGCCATCCTCTCACCTTTTCAGCACACCTCTTCTGCTCCAGGTCATTCCATTGCTTCAGCGCTGGTCGGTAAGTATATCAGTGTATTTGCCTCACGCAACGCTGTGCTGAGACTGTTCTTATAGCAAGCTGTTTTGTTTAGTATCTTCTCACACCATTCACCACCTTTCAACATCCTATACTGCCAGTGTCATGCACTTCTTGCCCTCTCTTGTTTTGTTTGCTGCTGTCACCAGCACATCCTATTCAGTGACTGTGTCTGCCACTCCACATGGCAGCCTTAAAACATTCCATGAGTCAACTCCCTCTGGCCACTACAACCAATTACAGGAACGGGGTTTGTGGGGAAAGATGTTTGGTGCGCCCCCCGGCTCTGGGTACCAGCAGATTGAATCAAATGCACTGCCTGAGTACGGGCCCCCAGTTTCTAAGATTGAGGCTCCAGATTTACAAGGTAAAGTTTTTTCAATTTGCATGACATTCATAAGATTGATCTCATGTTGGATCACTTCCAGCTGCCAAAGAAGCAGCAGCCAGGCTCAGGAAGAAAGGAATTTCACAAGAAAAGTATGGACAGTTATTCAGTCAGACTTACAACGAGGCAACAAAAGGGCACATATATCTGGGGGAAAACCCATTTTTAAAGGATGTGTCAGTTTTAGTTGCCTACTTTAGAAGCCAATACCCCCGAGAGAATCAGGCGGTTGGCCAATCATCTATGTATCGGTCTATGACGATGGGAGCCTCACCATGCCTAACTGAAGAAGGAGAAATCTATCTTGTTAATTGGGGGAAGAAGGTTGTGTAGATGAATTAGATTGATTATAAATTGAAGAGAGATATTGGGTGTAGCAAATGATAATCATGGCAAAGACATTGCAGACAGCTATTGAGAAAACATGACAAGTCAAAGTGAAACTCAGTATTGAAGGTGTTGTGGATGGCCCAACTAGCCCTTTTTGTTTGCCTTTTACCACCTTTGCAACCCCTTTGCAAACCCTTTGCAAACTCCTTGTACGCTACTAAGTGCCCATATCACATGGCTTAGATGCTCTACATGGTCACATTACTTTGTGCTATGTCACACTGGCATGTGACTCAGCTTATGTAATACCACTTGTTACAACCACATGGCTCAGCCCATAGCTAGGGTTTGACATCATAGATACTGTTCACAAGGACTCCTATTGTTCTTTTGCTATTGTTCTCTTGATGGTAGAGTGTTTTCACGGGTGTGGGAATGGAATACAACAACTGGTAACCTTTTAGATAGATTCTCTCATGAGTAGAAGTCTTGGCAGAGTCCAGACAATAACTATTGTTCTCCTTTAGGTAGTTCTATTGTTCTTTGTTCACACGGCTTCTTGCAAAGCCTGCCCTTAACATGGTCTGTGTGCAGGTCCCTGAAGTCTGTATAAGATGCTGCATGTACGCTCCTAGCCCCTCATCTCAACCTCTTGGTCTTTACTGGGCTAGATAAGCAAACCCCTCCTGTACTACATAGCTGGTAGTCACAATCTGACTTGGTCTTTACTAGACATCTGCATGAGATTTATAGTTGTTGAAAGTATTGTGCTACACGCCTGCCACCACCTTGTTGTTGTCGACCACATTGTGTCCCTAGTTGCTACATCGAGCCCCGTCTCCATGACGGGAGGACAGTGTGGTGCATCACACAGATTTCAACCCTTTGCAAACCTCTTACAATGTCTGTTTAATACCAATGCATGTCACACTGAGAGTGTGTAGCAATGTTCATGTGTTACAATTCCTGGAGAATGAAGAAGGAGTGTTCCAGTGTGCTCCAGCACATTGATGCCTTTTCAGATGTGACCTTTTTGTCCCCCAAAGTGTGAGAATTGATGGCAGAATACAGACAGTAACAGTCTCAATATCAAATCAATAAATACAGCTGATGGCATCACATTGGCCTTTTTATCAGCCCTTTATAACTTTGTATCAGATCACTTTTGCAATAAAACTGCAGTGTTTGATTTTTACAGACTGCATATGGGTACAAATCTGTCCATAATATACACCATTACTAGAAATTAGATACATGCTTTCATTTAAGATGTAAAACATTTGAATCACATTTTGGACTTCAGGGATTGTATCTTGCCACTTGCTGGCCCTACTCTCGCAAGTAACTTGGCTTGCTTCCAAACAGCTCCTTTTCCTGGTAGCCTGTCAGGCAGCGTGTTAACCCAGAATATGATAGCCTAGGCTAAAATTAGCACAGAGTTCAAGTTCTCTCGGAATGCCCCACTCAATTTCTGCCAAAGGTGTGTTCCACCAGAGTGGCATACCATGTATATTACTAGCGTTAGCAAGGCCGGCAAGCGGCAAGTACAATTCCTGAAGATTGAATGAAATACTACTTTTTGAGCCAGATTTGTGAGTAAACTTGGTGCTGGTAGTAGCCTGAACAAGTAATAATGTTAGGAATGGCTTCTTCAATGAGTAATGTATAGTAAGTTGGTGATTTGTTTCCACTGGAGCACACAATTATTCATGAAAGAAGAGGGACCATGCTGTATTGTTTGAAGTGCAACAATGGGTGTAAACACGGAATTAAAACATGTACAAGTTGGTGGAGTAAAGTGTGGAGATAAAGATTGTTTGACGTGCGTATTCTTCTTGATGGTGTTGAACTATGTTAGATTTTCTAGATACAATCTGGTAAACTGCAGGAGCAGGGTTGCAAGTGATTATGTTATTGATAGCAAATTGAATAAATCATATAGCATGAAATAGTTAATTGCACCTGTGACTTTGTTACCAAAAAGAATCTGAGTAAACAACTCTGTTCCTGGTAAGGACCTTGCCAAGCCATCTGGTCATGAATACCAACTGTATTACATGCATTTTCTATTGGTGACACCGTTGATAGGCAACTTGATATGGGATAAAGTGAGTGTACTACAAATGATAAGTCTGGTTGCGGGAAAATAAGCCATAAATTGATGATGGGAGTTACCAATGGTAGCAAGGGGCTTCATATATCTTATCATATATCTAGTGCAGTGTTCACTGCTGATGACAGAAAATTGCTTGTGTAAGAAATAAAGGGCTTGAGGATGTCTCATTAGATCAACTCCCACAGCAAGTTACATGTGTCCTGTGGATGTATGAACTGCCTCATCTCCATTGAAACTGCCACAGGCTGTGTTTTGGTTGTAACTCTTGCTTATAGAGCCACTAGTGGTTGTGAAACCGTGTGAAAGAATCAAAGGCAGTGCTCTATGGTGATGCAACCACATCCTGTTGATGTCTGAACTGCCTCAGCCCCACTAGAACTGCCTGATGTATGAACTGCCTCATCTTCATTGGAAACTGCCACAGGCTGTGTGCTGATTGTAACTCTTGCTTATGTAGCAACTGGTGGTTGTGAAACTTTGTGCAACAATCAAATGCAGTGCTTGCTGCTGATGCAACTATGTCCTGTTGATGTCTGAACTGCCTCAGCCCCACTAGAACTGCCACAGGCTGTGCTCTGATTGTAACTCCTCCTTAGAAGGCAACTAATGGTTGTGAAATTTTGTGGACCAATTGAATGCAGTGCTGGCTGCTGATGAAACCATGTCCAGCTAATGTCTGCATTGCCTCACCCCCATCAGAGCTGCCACAGGCTATGTTCTGATTTTACCTCCTCCTTAGAGAGCAACTAATGCTTGTGAAACTTTGTGCAACAATCCAATGCAGTGCTTGCTGCTGATGCAACCATGTACTGTTGATGTCTGAACTGCCTCACCCCCATTGGAACTGCCACAGGCTGTGTTCTGATTGTAATTCCTGCTTAGAGAGCAAGAGCAACTCACAGTTGTGAAACTTTGTGAAACAATCAGATACAGTACTCACTACTAATGCAGCCACAAATTTACATTGTCCAAGAATGTAGGGATTGACACTTTGTAGTTAGCTTCCAAAGTACTGGTAACTCTTGCTCAGAGCCAATACTATGTGTGGCATGTCTTCTGATTGTATTCCTTGTTCAGAGAGCAAGCAATGTCTGTAGATTGCTGCACATGCACCTGACCAGGATTTGACATCATTTGCCAGCAGGTGTGGAGTTTGAATCTGAGTCTGGATGACTTTTTTCAGTAGACTGGCCATAACTTGCTCAATTCCACTTCAATTGACAGGATGTTTGTACCAGGATGTTGTCACAAGATAGGGCTATCCAATGGTGTATTATATGTACAGATTTGTACCCATTTTCAGTAAAAGTCAAAAGGTGCATTTTGATTGCAAAAGTGATCTGATACAAAGTTATAAAGGGCTGATAAGAAGGCCAGTGTGATGCCATCAGCTGTATTCATTGTTTTGTAATTGACACTGATACTGTCAGTATTCTGCCATCAAATTCCCACACTTTGGACAAAAAGGTCACATCTGAAAAGACATCAATGTGCTGGAGCACACTGGAACAATTCTTCTTCATTCTTCAGGAATTGTAATGAAACCTGTATGAGTACTAGCAGTGCAAACAGGGGCAGTGCAAATGATTAAAGTAGCTACCCAACACTAAACACTGCGTATGGGCACATGAGCAGTGCAAAATGTAGGAAACAGGCTGTACAAATGGAGAAAACAAAGATCAATTAAACATAGCTGCACACTATAAAACATTGATGAAAGCATGAGCAGTGCAAAACAGAGGCAGTACAAATGCTTGAGTTAGCTATGCGGCATGAAAACTTGCATATGGATGCATGAGCAACCATAGGGAACAGTCTCTATAAGTGGAGATACAAAGATCAAACAAGCATAGCTGGAACCTTATCAAATCTGTCTGAGTACATAAGCAGTGCAAAACAAAAACCATACAATTGGTTGAGGTAGCTATGCAGCATTAAAACTGTGTATGGGTGCATGAGCAGTGCAAAATGTACAAAAGAGGCTGTACAAGTGGAGGAAACAAAGATGAAACACACATAGCCTCAAGATAAATGTAAACAGTTGCCTGCAGGTGTTGGTGTTCCAAACTTTCTACATGCATATTATTTCAGAACACCATTGAATACAGGTATAGTACTGTATTGTATTTAATGGTACTTGTGCTCTAAAATGTTCTGCACAAGAGAGTAATGAATGGGAATTCAATGATATTCTGAGATGATATTGCATTGTCATGGTATTTGTGAATCAGAACACAGCCTGTGGCAGTTTCAATGGGAATGAGGCAGTTCAGACATCAACAGGACACATGTAACATGTTTTGGGAGTTGATCTAATGAGACACCCTCAAGCCATTATCCTTGAAGCAAGTAGTTTTCTGGCATCAGCAGTGAACACTGCACAAGATTGATGATACCATTGGTGACTACCTTCATCAATGTATGGCTCTTTTTCCCACAACCAAACTTATTGACTGTAGTAAAGTCACTCTATGCCAAATCAAGTTACTTATCAAAGTTTTCTGTTGTTATTTTAGGTTTGCCACCTCAATTTTATTTGTATCCGCTTGTTCCCGCCGCCCACCTTTTGTCATTCCGCACGGATTACTTGTTTAGACATTCTCTTTTTGTCTTATCCATTCTACTAAAATCACATAAAAACCTTGCATTTTTGTATCTACTCAATAACATTGTGTTCATCTTCTCGAGACCCCCTCCCGTGTGCGCATCAAAACCCTGAAAAAACAACAGTGTCACCAGTAGACAATGCCCTTACTACAGTTGATACTCATGACCAAATTGGTTGGCAAGGCTTTTGCCAGGAACAAAGTTGTTTACTGAGGTTCTTTTTGATAACAAAGTCACTGGTCCAAGTAGCTATTTCATGCTATATGACTTATTCAATTTGCTATCAGTAATATAATTACTTGTAACCCTGCTCCTGCAGTTGACCCCAAATGTATCTAGATTATTCACTTTCACAAAGAAGACACACATCAAGCAAACTTTACCGCTACACTCTACTGCACAAACTTGTTTGAATTCTGTACTCACACCCGGCATTGCACATGAAACAATACAACACAGTCCTTCTTCTTTCCTAAATTACTGCATGCTCCAGTGAAGACAAACCACAAACTCATCGTACATTATTCATTGATGAAGCTATTCACAACAAAATGGCTTAGTCAAGCTGCTACCAGCAGCAAGTTTATTTACAAATCTGGCTCAAAAAGTAACATCTCATTCAATCTTCAGGTACTGTACTTGCCACTTGCCAGCCTTGCTAATGCTAGTACCATGCTGTTGACACAAAGACATGATTGCACATTGGTAGATGCTTGTGGAAGTCCATTAAACTATTTAATCTCTATTCCTCAGGAAATGTAGCTTGGCAGAACATAGAGCAGCAGCTACTTAAGGGGATACATGCAAAATACACCAATGATTTGTGGTCTACTTATTGTGATGATATTCAGGTTTGGATTGTCTGCATTCACAGGTGAGGAATATTTGAAGAATATGTGACATTTTACATACCTGGGTCTGAACATCCTTTGCCACATGAGCACCAAAGGACATTTTGTAGCCATTGTCGCGAAGGAATTTGATGTAGTGATACATGCCCTTGTTACTTCTTTGCACGCTTTTTACCTTGGACCTTTGGAAGAACATGGTCCCATGCTTTTTGAATATCTGCCTCCGGAAGCATTGAGCGGATTGATGCATATATGGTGTGAGCTGTTTCAAACGAAATGTTAGTATCAAGGTTATCAAGGTTGTCCATGGGGGCTTTGGGATTCATCCGCAATGTATGTCCTGTCAACTCTAATTCTCTCCTCTGTGTGATCAAGCTGTTGAAGCTGGAGGAGGTTGGATAGCCATTAGGAGTGGCAGACACAATCATTGCATAAGATGCACTGAGGACAATGGTTGCAAACCAAATGAGAGAGTTTGATATTCTCATGACAGTGGAAGCCGACAGAAGATTTTGCTTAGACGGCTAGTGGCTATAAGCACAAGTTCAATACAGCAGCCCAAGGCAAGGGAGACACAAACAAACAAAGTCCTTACTAACCAGTAATGACAAGTTGAGAGGAATTAGTTGCTTAGGGAGGGGTGGATGCACTGTTTTAAACCCACTGTGGACTGTAAGGACCTAGTACACAGGGAGACAAGTTATTTCAGGTGCAATAAAGAGAGCACAATAGTGAATATAGGATGTATATAGTACACACAGAGACTAGTTAACTAGGTAGCAAGGCATATGAGTATACAACAGAGTGCAAGAGTAATGGGGGGAATACTCACTCCAGGTGCAATAAAGAGAGCCCAATGGAGGAGTAACGAACCAGGGCAAAGGGGTTATATACTACAAAAAAATTGCAACCAGGCAATGTTTGTGTGATGAAACAAAGGATGTAATCATGATACAGGAGGGTCATGAGACAGGAGACAAATGAATGTCCAATAGGGGAAGAGTCCATGAGTAGTGCCACATAACTCCATTAAATGGTGCTGAAGTAAGTTGAGGTACAAGAATAGTGGCAACAGGCTTTATATATTTTTTGTTGCATGTCCAATCATTGCATAAATGCACTTTTAAAGTTTTTACAGACAGCATATGTACACAAATCTGTACATATTGAACACCATTGGATAGCCATATCTTGTGGAAACATTCTGGTACAAAAATCCTGTCGATTGAAGTGAAATTGAGCAAGTACTGGGGAAAGTCACTCAGACTTAGACTCAAACTCCACTCTTGCTGGCGCGTCATGTCAAATTCTGGTCAGGTACATATACAGCAATCTACAGACATTGCTTGCTCTCTGAGCAAGGAATATAATCAGAACACATGTCACAAATATTATTGGCTCTGAGCAAGAATTACCAATACTTTGGGAGCTAACAAAATATTCTCAACCCCTACATTCTTGGACAATTGAATTTGTGGTTGCATCAGCAGGGAGCACTGCATTTGATTGTTCCACAAAGTTTCACCACCATTGGTGGCTCTCTAAACAGTAGTTACAATTAGAACACAATCTGTGGCAGTGCCAATAGGGTGATGCAGCTCAGACATCAACAGGACATGGTTGCATCAGCAGCAACCACTGCGTCGGATTGTTGTGCAAAGTTTCACAGCCATGAGTTGCTCTCTAAGGAGGAATTAAAATCAGAACATAGCCTGTGGCAGTTCTAATGGGGCTGAAGCAGTCAAGACATAAACAGGATGTGGTTGCATCAGCATAAAGCACTGCCTTTGATTATTCCATACAGTTTCACAATCACCAGTTGCTCTATAAGCAGGAGGTACAATCTGAACACAGTTTGTGGCAGCTCTGATGGGGGTGAGGTAGCACAGATATCAGGTGGAAGTGGTTTCATCACCAGCCAGCACTGCATTCAGGTGGAAGTGGTTTCATCACCAGCCAGCACTGCATTCAATTGGTCCACAAAGTTTCACAACCACTGAGTTCCAAGCAGGAGTGACAGCTGTGGCAATTTGTATGTGGATGAGGCAGTTCAGACATCAACAGTGCATGGTTGCATTGGCAGCAAGCACTGCATTCAATTGGTTCACAAGGTTTCACAACCACTACTCTCTATGCAGAAGTTACAATCAAAACACAATCTGTGGCAGTTCCAATAGGGGTGATGCAGCTCTAACATCAACAGAACATGGTTGCATCAGCCACAACCACCGTGTCGCATTGTTGCACAAAGTTTCACAACCATGAGTTGCTCTCTAAGGAGGAATCAAAATCAGAACATAGCCTGTGGCAGTTTTAATGGGGCTGAAGCAGTTCAGACATCAACAGGATGTGGTTTCATCAGCATAAAGCACTGCCTTTCATTATTCCATACAGTTTCACAATTACCAGTTGCTCTATAAGCAGGAGTTACAATCAGAACACAGCCTGTGGCATCTCCAATGGGGGTGAGGCAGTGCAGACATCAACAGGACACATGTAACATGTTCTAGCAATTGATCTAATGAGACACCCTTAAGCCCTTCATTCTTGAAGCAAGTAATGTTCTAGAATCAGCAGTCAGCACTGCACAAGATTAATGACAAGATAGATGAAGCCCCTTCCCACCATTGGTGACTACCTTCATCAATGTATGGCTCCTTTTCCTGAAATCAAACTTATCAATTAGTACAGTTACTGTATCCCGGATCAAGTTGCCTATCAAAGGTGTCACCAATAGCAAATGCCCATAATACAGTCAATATTCATGACCGGATAGCTTGGCAAGATCCTTACCAGGAACACAGTTGTTTACTTGGGTTGTTTTTGGTAACAAAGTCACAGGTGGAATTGACTACTTCACGCTATTAGATTTATCCAATTTGCTATCAATAACATAATCACCTGTAACCCTGCTCTGGCAGTTTACCAAGTTTTATCTCAATTATCTAATATAGTTACATGTCAAACAATCTTTAACTCCATGCTCTACTCCACAAACTTGTTTTATTTCTGTGCTCACAACCATTGTTGCACTTCAAACAATACAGCACAGTCCCTCTTCTTTCATGAACAATTGTGTGCTCCAGTGAAGACAAACCACCAACTTACTAAACATCACTCATTGAAGAAGCTATTCACAACAAAATTACTTGTTCAGGCTGCTACCAGCACCAAGTTTACTCACAAATCTGGCTCAAAAAGTAATATTTCATTCAATCTTCAGTAATTGTACTTGCTGCTTGCCAGCCTTGCTAACACTAGTATAGACTTCAGGGACCTGCGCACAGACCAGGTTAAGGGCAGGCTTTGCAAGAAGCCGTGTGAACGAAGAACAAAAGAACTACCTAAAGGAGAACAATAGCTATTGTCTAGACTTTGCCAAGAACTCTACTCGTGAGAGAATCTATCTAAAAGGAGACCAACTATTGTATTCCATTCCCACACCTGTGAGAACATTCTTCCATAAAGAGAACAATAGGGAAAGAACAAAAGCAGTTCATGTGAATGGTATCTGTGACATCAAACCCTAGCTATGGGCTGAGCCATGTGGTCTTACTTAAGCTGAGTCACATGCCAGTGTGACGTAGTAGCAAGTAACGTGACGATGTAGAGCGTCTAAGCCACGTGATACGGGGGCTTAATAGACGTGCCAGGGGTTTGTGCAAAGAGAATTGCAACTGGGTTGTAGCCCGGAGTTTTACAGATAGAAACAAGAGGTAAAATGCAAAAAATAAGGGCTAGTCGGGCCATCCACGACACATTCTCTATTCAGTAGTATTAGCATGCAGGACTGTGCGTTACCAATCCTTACTCATATGACATTGCTGTAGCATTAATAATCTAGTTACAGACATGTATATATACCGCTCCTAGAGAGCAGAGAAATAACAAGACACTTACTCCCAGAGTTAGTTGACCTTTCAAGTCATCCCCTACACTTGTAACTTTCAGACAAGCTGACTCGATGTTCCCCTTCTGTACCTGAGAATTTGATGAGTTAAAACAATGGTGCGGGTTTCAAAGACAGACGGCAACAAACTAACAACAAATATGTTGAAAGGCAGGGTTGTGTGCGCTGCTAAGACCTAACAACGCTGTCAGACCTCTGAGTACCTAAGGTGCAAAGGAAGAGGACACAATGATAATATAACTGTACCTAAGACACGAGCGTCAAGCGAGTGAGCTAAGTACAGGGTCAGCATATGTACATACTGCAAATGCAAGAGAGACAAGCTTACCCCAAGGTGCAAAGGAAGAGAGCACAATGGGGAAAAAGAGAGGAATGAGTGAACTCTTATAGTACAACGAGAGACAGCTCAATAAGAAAATGATAATCAAGAAGGTGTTGCAGAGCAACTGCTGCTAGACTGATAAACCCTCAACAAGGGTGGAGTAGAGGTGGGTGGAAGTGGAAAGAGATCTTCAACAATGACAACGAGGTCAAAGTTGATGATAAGCAGGCAAGCAGGCACAGAGGCCGGATACTGGCAGTGCAAATGACGAAGTTAATATCAGACTTATACTAGGTTACATTGAGTAACTCACCTGGCAGTGCACATGATGAAGAGGTGAAGATGCAGAACCAGGGAGGGTAAGCGGTACTATATATACTGTGTTTGGATGGTCTGTGCGCAAGTTCCCACACTAGGGACTGGAGTAACTGTTGGGCTGGAGTAACAATAGGACAATAAAGGACCAGGGTAACAATCAGGGACCAGGGTATGTAGAACAATAAAACTAGAACAATAGAACAGGAATAATAGAACAATAGAAACTGGGGGAATCCCTGGGGAATCCCTAGCAATAGACAGAAAACAACAGACAGAAGACAATAGGACAATAAGAACTGGGGAAATTCCTGACAATAGAAGGGGAACAATAGAACAATAGCCTAGGTTGATCTGGAACCGCTCCAGATTGAGTCTAGGGTATGGGTCTGGACTATTGATAAATAAGGCAGGATGTCACATGACCCGGGTTAGGGTTAGGTCTGGTAACACTCCTAGCCAGAAAATAAGCGCTCTAGATAGGCACCTAATGCTATAAAATTGTGACAATGTTGGAAAAATCCGGTCTCTGTTGGACTATCCATGTCAGGAGGCTGTGTCCGCGGGAATGAGGCTACACTAACATGTGATTCATATAGAAAGAGAACAATGAAAAGAACAAGGTAACCTTGTCCGTGAGCGAGAGCTGGACATATCAATACTCCCCCTCAGCGAGCTGAAACGGTGCAAGTCCGAGTGCTTTTGTATGGCGTACATGGACTTCAGCAGGCAGAGGTGTTTGAAAGTTACGAGTGTAGGGGATGACCTGGAAGGTCAACTAACTCTGGAGTAAGTGTCTTATTATTTCTCTGCTCTTCTAGGAGCGGTATATATACATGTCTGTAACTAGATTACTAATGCTACAGTAATGTCATATGAGTAAGGATTGGTAATGCACAGTCCTGCTTGCTAATACTACTGAATAGAGAATGTAAGCGATGACTGAGCATCCTACATAACTGAATGGTGCTGACTGAGCCTTTAGTAAGCTCAATACATTTGGTATATGAAATATGAGTCATGCAGAAGCCTCATGGTACTTCTGCTATTCAGTCATGGAAACTACTGGAACACGATGCAATAAGGTGCAAGTATTGCATCGTGTGTGGCCATAATGATGATGGAATCACATGATATGTACTATCTGATCTTATCTATCTACATATCTAATCTACATTGTCTATAGATCTGATCTCCGATAATCAGCGATACAATCTCGCTTTGACACAGCTCTTGCATTTGCATAGCCATCTTCTGGTCCAACCGAGAGGAACGACGCGTTCCGGGACCGTACCGCTGCATGCTGGCTTGGATGACGAGAAGGTGAGGGTGCGTGAGCATGTGAATCACGGCTCGTAACGTAGAGACAAGGAGACGTGGGACCATATGTTGCTGTAGGGAAGGACTGCGCTCTGTCGACTCCGGAACATACATCAGTGACGATCACCCATGTAATACAACTGCAAGTGTCTGTACACAATGAATAGATGACAATAGTACAGCTGCCATCCCTAATATACATCGTCAAGAAGGTTTGCTACTCCAACAAACCTTGCTTTTGTTTATTCTAGAGCAATCACCTCATGAGCCTACACCACGAGCCTCCCTCTGAGACTGGATCATCGGCGTGCGGAATCTCCGGGGGTGTGATCTTCAGAACGAGACGAGTCTCGCCATGCACAGACTTTCCGGGATTGTGGAGGGCGTGGTACACACGTCGGAATTCCGACCAAGGCGCATGGAGCGAGAAAGCAAAGATGGCATGCTCATCCCGGGCAGCAACAAGAGCCTCGAGTCTCTCCTTGAACCTCGCCCACTTCTCCTCTCCGTCGGGAAGAGTCAACGCGGCTTGGCGAAGGAGCGGGTCGTTGCGACGTAGAATGCGATTCGCGCGCCCGAGCCACGGTTGTTCGCCGTCGTCGCCGAGAAGTAAGACAGCTTCGGCTTCTCCTTCGTCTTCGAGTATTTGGAGGACTGCGCCTTCGTGTTTGAGGATCGGTTCGTTTTTCTCGTCGACTTCCCCGGCTTTGAGGAGAGCTTGATAGAGCTTCTCCCGAAGCGGCTGGCCATTTTTCGTGATCGAGCCTTCGTAGTACATCTGGTCGAGGCGCGCGAGGAGAAGGGCGCCTTTACCGCGTGTGCTGCTAGCAGCGTTACCACGTTTAGTATAAATCTCGTCGATGCGCTCTTCGGTCTGCCCAGTCTGTCAGAGAATGCATGCGACTACCCAGTGGCATGTATACACTCACGTAAGGACCATGATAACCCGACTCGTGATCCATGTAACGCAGGATTTGCGCGCCTCCAATGCCGATGCCGTCGACGCCAGAATACACCGCGGCAGGAATATGCTCGAACTTGAATCCGGCCGACATGTACGTGGTGAGTCCGACGGAATGAGCTTCATGCACAAACTCCAAGCAGTTTTGGAAGCCCAGCTGGTCGATAAGACATTTGCTCGGATAGTCGTCGCTCGCGCCATCCACAGTGACCTTGTCGAAGCCGCCGAGCGCAGCAAGCTCCACGGCCCGCAGCGCGATGTACCGCCGAATCGTTTGCAATTCTGAGAGGTTCCCTTGTGTCGGACGAGGCACTTCAATGATCACGGGTTGCTCCCTGATTCGAAGAGTACCATCTTGTGCTTTTTCGAGGTCGTCCACAAACGTGCTATTCAGGTTGAATGCGGCAGAGAGGTACTGTCGGTGGTTGCGCAGTGCGTTCCCTGCGAGAGCATGCATGTATTTCACCATTTGGGACGTGTGCAACCCGTCCAACGCGATCTTGCACTCCGCCGCTCCCAGCTGGAATATCCCCGTAGTGGTGGCAGAGATGGTTCCGACGAGCTTGACAAAGTCTTTCTCGAATTGGCCGTCAGTGCTGTCGCGGAACGGACGGCC
The DNA here is from genome assembly GCA_022592445.1 of Cytidiella melzeri. Taxonomy (NCBI): domain Eukaryota; kingdom Fungi; phylum Basidiomycota; class Agaricomycetes; order Polyporales; family Irpicaceae; genus Cytidiella; species Cytidiella melzeri. The sequence continues at coordinate 35,113 of JABYQR010000267.1, forward strand.
GATGAAGATTGTGTTTGGAGACGTGTCGCCGGTGTGCAGACGGACGCGGGCAAAGTCGAGTGTGGACGGGATGCGGTACGACTCGATGGCAGCGCGACCTTGGCCAGCCGGCCGCTCGAGATCTGAATGTGGGTGGTGAGTCGCGGACATCGTCAATATTGAAGTTTATCAGACAACGTACGCTCGACATGAACGATGGCGCCCTTCATCCAGCGCCGCTTGCGGGTGGTGCCAAATACGTGTCCATCGCCGGGGTCAGTCATGCTGCAGTAGGTCTGAGTGTCCCGACGGAAACCGACTGTGCCCAGGAAGCAGGCTTTGAACGGATCGAATGGGTTCAGGCCTTGGGAAAGCATATAATATCCGACGTGAAATGCCTGAGCCCAAAGACGTTACGCGTGATACATCATGCTTATGAGAACTTTCACTCACAACGTAGTCGGCGAAAGTAGGATTTCTCTTTTCGATGCGAAGCTGAGCTATGATTGCTGAGATGGCGGGTAAGAAGTGGTCTCCGAATCGGCTGGGCCACTTGATCGACAGACGATCCTGCGTTGGGTCGGTGACAATGGAGAAGTAGGACAGAGGCAGAGGTCCATCTTCTGTTTCTTGCTCTTGGTTCTTCGCGGCGTTTGGGCCCTGGTGATCGTCGCCTTCGGCTACGCGAAGCATGTTTTGTTGTCGCAAGAACAAAAACGGGAGATAAGACTTACTAGGCATTGCAAAATAATCTTCCGCACGTTCTTTGACAAAGTAAGCTGGGTAATCTGCGATGAGGTGGGTGAGGGCCATGACATTGAAGCTCTGCGCCTCGCCCAGTGCAGACTCGACATCGGCCACGGTCGCCGCATCGATTAGTCCTCTCACGGCGTCCATGCCGATATTGGTTATTTCAGATGTTTCGCCAAATAACTCTACGATAACCAATTTGAACGTGTCAACCAGCTCGCTGTCGTGAACGAGGGAGACTAGAAAACGCTTGAGCGAAGGATATGATGAGAGATAGGAGCAGACTACTCACAATAGGGCAGAGGCAAGTCATGTTTGAAGTCGCCCACCTTGACGAAGTCAGCCTTCCACTCTGAATGCAATTTCCTTCTCAGTACCAATTGGTGAAACAATGTGAGGGGGTTTTATGTAACTTACTCGTGACGCGGAGGAGAAAAACAATGTTCTGCATGAGAGAGATTGCGGCGCTGCGAAACGTGCCGGTGTGGATTCTGAGCTCTTTGAGGTCTGGCACCAGAGCCTCAGTGTGTTGGCCGGTGTTGATCAACCCGGGCTGGAAGTTGATCGCTCGAGAGGGAATACTGGGAAGGATTGAGATGTCGCGGTCGCCGACAGGAAAGTCGACATTGGCGAGACTGAGAGTGGTAGCTGCGATGAACTCCAAACTTTGGTTGCCAGCAGAATATGCGACTCTGGCGACGCCAGGACCTTGTTCCTTGGCCTTGATTTGAGGTAGACGGGTGAACATGGTTTGAGGGTGAGCAGGGTATGGACAGGTAGGGAAGGACTTGATAGGTAGGGCGATACGAAGGGTTTAAGTAGGAAACCTGCCTGGGTATGCTGCACTGTGCGGACGTGGAGCATGATTGTACCCCAGAAGACATGAGGTCGGTAGAGCTGTCGAAGTGGCTCAAGGGAGAGTTTGCGCGAGGAGGAACGATGTGCGATTTGGAGTTGCGAGACGTTCTTGTGACTAACCTGCTGTCCATTGAACATTCAATGAAGAAACTAGAGCAGCCTAGCCAGGAGTTCCAGTCAGGTGTACCGAGACTCGATATCATCTCACTTTGCGCAGCTGGACATAGTGCGACTCCAGGGTTGGAAGTATTGAGGTACGCGTTGACCTACCGCCGGCACCACTTGTGCAGCTACTCCATCCTGAGTTCCGGCACCCATAGGACGACGGCGTTGGCAGCCACCATCACGCACCGAGGCAGCCGTCTTCGGTTCTTGTAAGCCTACGTATAGTCAAGTTCAGCACGACAATGCTTTGAGCTTTTCCAACACGCACCACACACCCTAGAATATGTATCAATCATCCCGCCTCTACCACGCCCTTTGTTCATTTGCCTGCCAGCCTGCCACATCAGGGAATCCGGAATTCGATAATATTAGAAAATCTTCGGCGAGTAGCTGTTCTTACCATTTTTCATCCATTTTTATGTGGAGTATCAGGAGTAGTACGAGTATGGTCAGTTTTCAGAGTAGCCAAAAATAAATTGCCTCCTACTCCGGCGGCGCTATTCTCAGATATTTCAGACATATTCTATAATTAAAATCGAGAAAATCAGCGAAGTATTTGCATATCATCTCAACATTCCTATAGGATAGTGGACATTCCGCGCAACTTTGAACAGGGATCAAGGGCAAAAGACGAGGTTTAAGGTTTGATATGCAAGCAAGGGTGTAATGTATTGATACGGCAGCGCGACAAGGTACTATCATATTTTAACGCTATCACATCTCCAATCTTTACTCATCCATGGCATCCAAGTCCACCAGAGCTGCAGTGTCGACATTTGCGGCCGGATTCTTGCCGCGCCTATTGTTGGATGTTAGCACTCACGATTCAATGAGGATAAACAGCACGTACGAGACGGTTTGGTACAAGTCGGCCATTAGACGGTGATACTTGCCTCCCTCGTTGCGGATATCCTCAAGGACTTTGACGTGATGTTCGTAAATGGGCTGATATGTGTCTCCATGGAACGGGTGCTTGATGTGCTCGCCAGACTTCCACTCGAGGAGAGCACAATGGACCTTGAAAGAAAGGCATGTTTGAGTATGTACCACACAGCAAGAAAGCTATCATACCGCAGTAGCCGCTAAAGCAACAATAGGGATAGGGAGCTCGAGCTCGTCCTTCTTCGTACCTTCTTTGAAAGTTGACGAAAAGCGCTTGCTGTGCTTCTCGGCAAGCGAGCTATGTTCGCCGCGACCGCCCTCGAAGAATGATTTTGTAATGACCCGGAGGATGCAACGGTGCTTGAAAGGCTTATTTCGCCGCATCACGCCGCCCTACGGAAGTCTCAGTGTGCCAAGTCAGCCGGAAGACTAATCTAAACGACGTACCTCTTCGGGAAAAATGTATGTGAAGTTGTCAACAAGGTCCTTCACGCGTTCTGCACACTCGGGGCCTGGAAGGAGGCCATAATATCCGGCAACACACGTAGTAGCATTATATTTGACTTCACCGCGACAATTAGCGATGCGAGCAAGTAGCTAGGCGACACATCAGATACCACTCAAGCAAGAAGAGGTCAAAATACTTACGTGTTGCGCTATATCTTCGCCAAAGGTAACATCGTTCTCGAAACGTTCGGCATACTCTTGGAAATCGAGGCGAGTTGCGCATCGATGAAGGGTGGCACGAAGACCCTTCCAATGGTTCTTCTCGGAGGGATATGCAGACTTGAAGAGATAGTCGCCTGTTGACATACGGATTGCCGTGCGTATGAGCTGCTGAAGTTTCACTGGTTGCGCCTTGAGTGAGAGGGGTAGAGTGGGAGGCAGAGGAACGTAGTGGGCATCGACTGGCCAACCGTAGTTGGGTGAATTGAGGTCGGCGCTGGAGCTCGGCATGCCTTGAGAAACAGTGACTGGCGGTGAAGAGCGAATTTCGCTGTCATTCGCTTCAGCCGTGAATGCGGGTCTCTACACACAGAAGACATATTAACTATGAACAATTTAAGACAAGCGGACACTGACCTCTGCCTGTCGCGCTCGGGCACGCTTACCACCTATTGTTTTGCCGGTTTTCTGGCGCAAGGACAAGTCAGCACGGGGTTGAAAGCTGGGTGTATCGATGTCGTCGTGATCCTCTGGCTCAGCATTGTCGAAGTCTTCAACTTCGGTTGTGCTGGTCATTTCAAGCTCGACGTCGGGGATGTCGATTTCGGGGGTCACACTTTGTCCATCGCGGTTGTGAGCCGCGATGCGGGGTAACTGCCAACGGGATAGCATAAGGGTGTTATATTCATGAGTACAATTGCATATCAAACCTCGTTTTGCAGTTGAGACCGTAGCTGGCTGCGTGCAACGTCAACAAGATCATGATCTTCGGATTGGCTATAATCGCCATCATCGTTTTTGTCATCGTCACCAACACCATGATAATGCTGGTAGTCTTCTTCGACATCAGCATCATCCTCTTCAGCCACGTGCGCCGCCCGTTGTTTCGACTTGGTAGTCTGGACAGGATTAGTATCGATGGTGCCTTCGACGTGGCCACCCGCTCGCGCTGCAGACTCAGGGCTTGGGGGCTTGACCACGCGGGGCCGTTTGACTTGCAGAGGCCGTTGCGTGGCGTTGTCGTCAGAGTCATCCGAGGTCACAATAGCAGGTGGCATACGTCGAGGCCGCTTGACCTGTTGCGAACTAGGAGCCGGAGTCTCACGAGGGCGGCTGGCTGTGTAAAAGAGATACCTGTTAGTCATTGTCATCAGCACGATCACCAGAGAGAAAACATACTGTCAGGTGCACTCTCGCGTACAGTGTATGAGTGCTTTTTTGTGGTGGGAGCATGTCCCGTCGGTGCGGCACCCCGCCAGACTGAAAGAGGTGTCAGTAAGGTTGAAGGAGCGCGGCAACACATGAACATACTAGCGTTGTCGAGTGCACGCGTCTTGGTCGTTCGAGTAGCTGCGGTGTATGGGTGATGAGGAGGGATTGTTTACAGCGGAAAATCGGAGTGCAAACCTTTTCCTTGTTTCTCGAGATCAGCCAGAAGGGCCAGTTCTTCGAGTCTTTTGCGGTTCCGTGTGATTTGAGCCTTTTGCGCAGGGGTCAGAGCTTGATTCGCCATGCTGGACGATATTTGAGGGCTGGATGAGTTGAGTTTCAACGATTTGAGGTGAGGATGAGCAATGCGAGAGATGGATGCGCGCAATGAAGAGCTGATAGACTTGGAGTGGACAGGGGGCAGAGCGAACGTTTTGGAACCCTAAAAAAAAACATTCAAACTAGACAGATCAGCGGAGTGACTTGAATTTGAAAAACTGAGATCACGGGACCGCGACGAATCGACTTGCGTGCTCGCTGTTCTCGCTCTTCCGCTCTACAGAATGCCCCGTCAATGCCCTGCGTGTCAACTACCCTTCAGTAAAAGCGGCTTCAAGCATCATAAAAGACTCACCAAAGATCTGCTCTGCCAACGTTATTGGGCGAACCACCCACAATCGTCAGACTCAGACCAAGACCTTCACTCGGATTCGCAATGGAGTGACAATAATTCAGATGCGCTGTCCAGCGAGGAGGGGGAGGATGTGGACAACGGCGATTTATTGCCTGAAGTCCTTTTCGGCCCAGCTGTTGAGCAAGACGAAGCGAAAATCGATGGCGAGGCCTTTGTGCTAGGGATTGATCCTGCTGGAGATGCGCTTGGCGATTATGATCTCCTTGAAGACGATGATATTGACATGGAGAGTGACAAGAGTTATGAGGGAGATCTTGAAGAGACGGATGAGGAGTGGGACGTCGAGGAGGCAAACATCAGGCTGGAGCCGCATCGTCAACCGCGTCAGATTCCGGAGAATTCGTCGAGGGAGAATTCAGCAGAGGAGGATGCAGACCTGCAGGCGGCACAACTTCGACGAGATGGCGCGGAGCGGCAGTTGCAGTATGCACCTCACATTGTGGGGTTCCCTGGAGCTGCGGGGAAACCCGTCGGTCGATCAGGATCACAGAATGACGCCTACGCGAGTGGGATCCCTGCAGCAAACAACCCGTACTACCCGTTTGGATCTCGTATGGACTGGGAAGTCGCTCGATGGGCAAAGGTTCGTGGGCCTGGCTCGACAGCACTGACAGAGCTACTGCAGATCCCTGGAGTGAGTATCATTGGTTTCAATTGAGTTGCTGGGCTGAATGTACGCACTCAGGTTCCTGAAAGTCTTGGTCTATCGTTTCGCACGTCTGACGAGTTGAACGAGAAAATCGACAAGAGACTTCCAGGGCGCCCCCGCTTTGTTCGTCACGAGGTCTTGATTGGCAACGAGGTATGCGAAGTCTTCTATAGAGACGTTATAGCATGCGTAAGAGCCATATTTGGCAACCCCGATTTCACACCGTACCTCGTTTTTGCCCCCGAAAAGCATTATACGGACCCAGAGAAGACACGCCGGATGTATCATGACATGCATACTGGCAGATGGTGGTGGGCAACGCAGGTATGTGATGGATTAGTCGAATGGCTCACCGAAGTTCTCATGGTCATGATGGTACAGGAGGAGGTCGAGCGCGAAAAACCTGGCGCAACAATCATCCCTATCATCATCTCGACCGACAAAACGCAACTTACCTTGTTCCGTAACAAAACAGCGTATCCGGTGTATCTGACTATCGGAAACATCCCTAAGGAAATTCGTCGAAAGCCATCGTCTCGCGCATACGTCCTGCTGGCCTATCTCCCTACTACAAAATTAGAGTTCGTCAGTAACAAGGCAGCGCGTCGTCGAATGATTGCAAACCTGTACCACGTGTGCATGAAGAAGATCCTCCAACCTCTTGAGAAGTTCGGCATCTCGGGGTTGAGTATGGCCACTGGCAGCGGCGTGGAACACCGGGTTCACCCAATCTTTGCGTGTTTTGTGGGCGATTATCCCGAGCAGATTCTGGTTGCCCTTGGGTATACTGGAAAATGCGCCTGCTGCAAGATTGCGCACGCTAAGCTGGGTGATTATGCACCCAAGTGTGCAACAGACTTACGAGACCTCGCCGCTATCCTCGATATACTCGATTCCTTTGATACTTGTCCAGAAGACTTTCTCAAATCGTGCGCGGCCGCTGGCGTTAAACCTGTCATTGACCCGTTCTGGTTGAATTTCCCATACACGCACATTTTTCGTTCGATAACCCCCGATGTACTCCATCAACTCTATCAAGGCATTGTAAAACACCTCGTCGCATGGCTGATCGAGGCGTACGGAGCAGCTGAGATCGATGCGCGATGCCGTCGCATACCCCCAATCACCACATTCGAATCTTTGAAAACGGGATTAGCTCGCTCTCAAAGGTGACCGGCCACGAACACGATCAGATATGCCGGATCTTACTTGGTTTGGTTCTCGATATGCCGCTTCTCGACTCCACCGTCTCGCCAGCCCCTGTTGTCCGCTGTGTGCGTGCAATTCTCGATTTCTTGTACTTGGCTCAATACCCGGTACACACTGACGACACACTTGCGCTCCTTGATGATGCGCTCGCATGATTTCACGGCGACAAACAAGTTTTTGTAGACCTAGGCATCCGCGAGCACTTCAACCTCCCGAAGCTCCATTTCGCGCTCCACTATTCCCAGTCCATCCGGCTTTTCGGCACTACTGATAACTTCAACACTGAGTATACTGAGCGTTTGCACATCGACTTCACGAAGGACGCTTACCGATCCACGAATCGCAAGGACGAGTTTGCACAGATGACCGTGTGGCTAGAGCGGCGCGAGAAAGTCCACCGTCATGCCCAATTTGTGGAGTGGAGGCTAAATCAATCCGGAATACCACCTAAACCCAGGTCGTTGTCCTGGTCACCCCCGGGACTGGATCTCAACCATCGACTTCATCTGGCAAAGCGTCCATCTGTTATGGGTGTCACTGTCGAGGGTGTAGTCGCAGATTATGGGGCGCGCTTCTTCAAGGCGGCGCTTGCACGGTTCATAGCGCTGACAAATCAACCTGAAATCACTCGCACCCAACTCGAACGCGCAGTCTGGGACATCCACCTACCATTCCGCAAAGTCAGAGTTTGGCATCGTATCAAGTTTCTCCAGGAAGACCCCTGCACCCGCAAGCTCAAGACAGTCGACTCTATTCACGCTCAGCCAAGCAGGACGAACTCGCAGAAGAAGTTAATTCCTGGCCGGTTTGACACGGCTCTCGTGAACGACGGTTCAGGTGGTCTTACCGGGATAAAGGGTGCGTCATGAACCACTTAACTCTTGACTTCCCCTCCAATGTTGACTCCTCTGACAGGTTACCATGTTGGACGTGTCCGGCTTGTGTTCTCGCTCCCTCCGGCGGCCCGTCGACTTTTGTTCACGCACGAGAGCGCAGTACCAACACAGCTGGCGTATGTTGAATGGTACACAAAACTACGACCCCGACCTGAAGCCGACCATCTCTTATACAAAATCTCGCCGTTGGTTGATGACCGCGGTGATCCGATTTGTAGCATTGTTGCGGTGAAGGACATTCGTCAAAGTGCTCATTTGTTCCCAAAATTTGGTCCATCCGCTCCTTCTGAGTGGACGAGCTCTAATGTTCTAGACCTATGCCAGACTTTCTATATTAATTCCTTCAGTAACAAGTTCATGTATCGGACAATGTATTAACATATTTTACTCCCTATTGGCTGATATTACCTCAATAATTCTGGCTACCGACAATGTCACCTACATATTTCTCGCAACTCTCAGATACTTACCCATATTCATGTTATAACACAATATTTATGCTACTCGCGCTCTTTTAGCATAATTATCCCGAATTATCAGATTCCGTATTTCCTGATGCACTCGAGTTCGGTGTAACATGGAATTGCACCTTGAGAGCAGTACAACGGGGAGACTTGAAGTGTCAACAGTTGCGACTCGCGTGAACACAACTCTTCGAGAGGGGACAGCGGCATTGTCTCATCGACGCATGGTTTAGGAGTTCAGCGTTGGGTGTGGCTGCGACGAGACAGGGACAAAAAACTTGATAGGAGACAGGACTCACACCAAACATGTTTGAAATCTGGATACTGTTACAGCTAGTTTCAAAAATATAGGCGGGTGCTCACAAATCTCACGCAGTCGGACCACGACGGAGTACGTCAATTATTGGTCGGAGCTGTCTGGCATTGCAGTGCCGTGCGTCCTTCGGCGGGGCCAGAACAGTCGGCGACTTCGGATTGTCACCCAAACACTGGGTAACCACGGCCCAATTTCCGGTGGAAAAACATGAGAAATACGTGAGAAAAAATGGCGATTTTACAGTACCTTTTTGTAGCAGAAATAGCGCCGAAAAACACTGAATATTTCATCTTGTTTTTCTTGTGAGCGAATGGATGAAAAAGTGGCTTTTTTCTCAATGCGTTTTTCCAGCCTTTTGGTTTCTGTTGAAAATACCATTGAGAAACGCTCCGTTTAGGCATCACCAAAAGGCCGGAAAAACGCATTGAGAAAAAAGCCACTTTTTCATCCATTCGCTCACAAGAAAAACAAGATGAAATATTCAGTGTTTTTCGGCGCTATTTCTGCTACAAAAAGGTACCGTAAAATCGCCATTTTTTCTCACGTATTTCTCATGTTTTTCCACCGGAAATTGGGCCGTGGTTACCCAGTGAAACCACAGTCCGCCTATGCACGTTTTAGACGCGCCCGTCTGTCAATTTGGAAGTTGCTGTATCATGACGGACGTCGCATTATTGACCATCAAAAACAGCATCTCTGCTGTGCGAGTGGCACTGTTCGTTGCCTCAGCACTGCACCGGCACCATAAGATGTATAAAGTCCTCTCACAACCATCCCTGCACCTCACTACAGCCATCCTCTTACCTTTTCAGCACACCTCTTCTGCTCCAGGTCATTCCATTGCTTCAGTGCTGGTCGGTAAGTGTATCAGTGTATTTGCCTCACGCAACGCTGTGCTGAGACTGTTCTTGCAGCAAGCTGTTTTGTTTAGTATCTTCTCACACCCTTCACCACCTTTCAACATCCTATACTGCCAGTGTCATGCACTTCTTGCCCTCTCTTGTTTTGTTTGCTGCTGTCACCAGCACATCCTATTCAGTGACTGTGTCTGCCACCCCACATGGCAGCCATGAAACATTCCATGAGTCAACTCCCTCTGGCCACTACAACCACTTGCAGGAACGGGGTTTCTGGAGAAAGATGTTTGGTGTGCCCCCCAGCTCTGGGTACCAGAAGATTGAATCAAATGCACCGCCTGAGTACGGGCCCCCAGTTTCTAAGATTGAGGCTCCAGATTTACAAGGTAAAGTTTTTTCAGTTTGCATGACATTCATAAGATTGATCTCATGTTGGATCACTTCCAGCTGCCAAAGAAGCAGCAGCCAGGCTCAGGAAGCAAGGAATTTCACAAGAAAACTATGGAAAGTTATTCCGTCAGACTTACGATGAGGCAACAAAAGGGCACATATATCAGGGGGAAAGCCCATTTTTAAAGGATGTGTCAGTTTTAGTTGCCTACTTTAGAAGCCATTACCCCCGAGAGAATCAGGTGGATGGCCAATCATATATGTATTGGTCTATGATGATGGGAGCCTCACCATGCCTAAATGACAAAGGAGAAATCTATCTTGTTAATTGGGGGAAGAAGGTTGTGTAGATGAATTAGATTGATTATAGATTAGAGAGATATTGCGTGTAGCAAATGATAATCATGACAAAGACATTGCAGACAGCTATTGAGAAAACATGACAAGTCAAAGTGAAACTCAGTATTGAAGGTGTTGTGGATGGCCCAACTAGCCTTTATTTTTTGCATTTTACCACCTTTGCAACCCCTTTGCGAACCCTTTGCAAACTCCTTGCACGCTACTAAGTGCCCATATCACATGGCTTAGATGCTCTACATGGTCACGTTACTTTGTGCTATGTCACACTGGCATGTGACTCAGCTTATGTAAGACCACATGGCTACAACCACATGGCTCAGCCCATAGCTAGGGTTTGATGTCATAGATACTGTCCACATGGACTCCTTTTGTTCTTTCGCTATTGTTCTCTTTATGGTAGAGTGTTCTCACAAGTGTGGGAATGGAATACAATAACTGGTCTCCTTTTAGATAGATTCTCTCATGAGTAGAAGTCTTGGCAGAGTCCAGACAATAGCTATTGTTCTCCTTTAGGTAGTTCTATTGTTCTTTGTTCAAACAGCTTCTTGCAAAGCCTGCCCTTAACATGGTCTGTGTGCAGGTCCCTGAAGTCTATATAAGATGCTGCATGTACGCTCCTAGCCCCTCATCTCAACCTCTTGGTCTTTACTGGGCTAGGTAAGCAAACCCCTCCTGTACTACATAGCTGGTAGTACCCAATCTAACTTGGTCTTTACTGGGCTAGATACCTGAACAAGGTTTATAGTTGGTGAAAGTATTGTGCTACACGCCTGCCACCACCTTGTTGTTGTCGTCCACATTGTGTCCCTATTTGCTACGTTGATACGCCCGGAAATCGCTGGACGTGCAACAGGCCCAAAGGCGAGCACATTTGCATGGACTAGCAGCAGCCCTTGGTTTTGGCAAGACTTGCATTGCATCGCCTCGCTTTGCTTTGCTTTCCATTGCATCGCTTCGCCTTGCTTTGCTTTGCATCGCTTCATTTCGCCTTGCTTCGCATTGGGTCGCTTTGCTTCCCTTCGCTTCGCGTCCCCTCGCCTTGCATTCCCTTCGCGTTGCCTCGCGTCGCGTTGCATTATCTCGCCTTGCCTCGCCTTGCATTGCATTACATTCCCTCCGCTTTGCTTCGCCTCGCGCCGCCTTGCCTTGCCTTGCCTTGCATGTTGCTTCGCGTCGCGTCGCACCGCCTTGCTTCGCCTCGTGTTATCTTGCGCTGCCTCGCGTTGCCTTGCATTACATTCCCTCCGCTTCGCTTCGCCTCGCGCCGCCTCGCCTTGCCTCGCCTTGCATGTTGCCTCGCGTCGCGTTGCGCCGCCTTGCGTTATCTCGCGCTGCCTCGCGTTGCCTCGCTTCTCCTCCGCTTTGCTTGGCCTCGCGTCGCCTTGCATTGCCTCGCGTCGCATTGCCTCGCGTCGCGTCGTGCCGCCTTGCTTTGCCTCGCGCCGCCTCGCGCTGCATTCCCTCTGCTTTGGTTCGCATGGCTTCGCATTGCATGGCTTCACTTGCCGCATATTGCATCTTTGTAGTCCCTCGAACTCAAGCTCATAGCTATTGGAACCCCCCGGCCCCCTTTTCCACTCCCTCGGATTCCGCAGCCTGTTCTCTTTGCAGAGCGGCTAAAGGCAGTGCCCCATTGCTCCTGTAACATGTTTCGCGTTTGTCCCTCGTTTCATCGCGCGATGCCCCTTTCCTTGCCTTGCTCTCACATGGCTTCAATTTGCTATAGCCCCTATTGCCTTTTACTTATATACGCTGTGTCTGTACTTTGCTTAGCTTAGAATACGACACCCCCGCGGTTTTCCCCTCAAAGTTGCCCCTGCCACTTTTCCCTTGCTTCTTGAGCAACTCCGCAGTGCGTATCTCTCACCCTGCGTCACTTTCTCCTTCATTGCGACCTCCTTTTGAGTTCTTACTGCATTTATTTCACTGCGTTACTTACTGTGTTGCGTTTCTCCTTCACTGCAACCCCCTTTTACAGCCGCCCCTTCTCTTTCTCAAGGCTACTGAGTCTTACTGCGCTCTCCTTCACTGCGACCCCCTTTTACAGCCGCCCCTTCTCTTTCTCAAGGCTACTGCGATTTAGACTGTGTTTATTCTGTGTTCCCATTGCGTTTCCTACTGTGTTTGCCATGGCGTTTTGTGTTATCCTCTTGCAATGAGCCAGCGCAGTCCTTTCTCTCGCACTTTACCACACCACTTCCTCTCCCCCCTCTTGTGTATTGCATTCCAATTGCTCCCCTTTCTTCACCACTGCGTTGCCCCTAGCTCTATCACTTTTATACCACTTTCTTTTGCAACACTTAAGTTCTATTGCCCCTTTGCACTGCATTGCCTTGCTTGGCTTTACTTTACATCTTTCTACCCGGAACCTTTCCCAGCTACCCAAACAAACCACAGCGCTTTTGGCCTGGCACTCTGAGCCCTGCAAATGCATCACCGCTCGCCCGAGTCTAGGTGCAGCCTAGGACTCTTGGACCCACTCGCAACCTACATTCACGCATACCCTCAACCCCCACTTACACATGTAATCGCCTCTCGCGAGGTCAGGTGTGTTTGTGCCCGGTCCCTTTGTGTCCGGGGGGTATGTTAGTGTCTCAACGTCGAGCTCTGTCTCCGTGATAGGAGGACAGTGTGGTGCATCACACAAATTTCAACCCTTTGCAAACCTCTTACAATGTCTGTTTAATGCCAATGCATGTCACACTGAGAGTGTGTAGCAATGTTCATGTGTTACAATTCCTGGAGAATGAAGAAGAAGTGTTCCAGTGTGCTCCAGCACATTGATGCCTTTTCAGATGTGACCTTTTTGTCCCCCAAAGTGTGGGAATTGATGGCAGAATATAGTCTCAATATCAAACCAATGAATACAGCTGATGGCATTACATTGGCCTTGTTATAAGCCCTTTATAACTTTGTATCAGATCACTTTTGCAATCAAAATACAGTGTTTGATTTTTACAGACTGCATATGGGTATAAATCTGTCCATAATATACACCATTACTAGAAACTAGATACATCCTTTCATTTAAGATGTAAAACATTCAAATCACATTTTGGACCTCAGGAATTGTATCTTGCCACTTGCTGTCCCTACTCTTGCAAGTAACTTGGCTGGCTTCCAAACAGCTCCTTTTCCTGGTAGCCTCTCAGGCAGCATGTTAACCCAGAATATGATAGCCTAGGCCAAAATTAGCACAGAGTTCAAGTTCTCTCAGAATGCCCCACTCAATTTCTGCCAAAGGTGTGTTCCACCAGAGTGGCATACCATGTATATTATGAAATTTGTATGAGTACACTAGCAGTGCAAAAAGGGGCAGTGCAAATGATTAAGGTAGCTACCCAACACTAAACACTGCGTATGGGCACATGAGCAGTGCAAAATGTAGGAAACAGGCTGTACAAATGGAGAAAACAAAGATCAACCAAACATAGCTGCACACTATAAAATGTTGATAAAAGCATGAGCAGTGCAAAACAGGGACAGTACAAATGCTTGAGTTAGCTATGCGACATGAAAACTTGTATACGGGTACATGAGCAGTGCAAAATGTACAAAAGAGGCTGTACAGTGGAGGAAACAAAGATGAAACACACATAGCCTCAGGAATCAATGTAAACAGTTGCCTGCAGGTGTTGGTGTCTCAAACTTTCTAAATGCATATTATTTCAGAACACCATTGAATACAGGTATAGTACTGTATTGTATTTAATGGTACTTGTGTTCTGGAATGTTCCGCACAAGAGAGTAATAAATGGGAATTTAATGATATTCTGAGATGATATTGCATTGTCATGGTATTTGTGAATCAGAACACAGCCTGTGGCAGTTTCAATGGGAATGAGGCAGTTCAGACATCAACAGGACACATGTAACATGTTTTGGGAGTTGATCTAATGAGACACCCTCAAGCCCTTATTCTTGAAGCAAGTAGTTTTCTGGCATCAGCAGTGAACACTGCACAAGATTGATGATACCATTGGTGACTACCTTCATCAATGTATGGCTCTTTTTCCCACAACCAAACTTATTGACTGTAGTAAAGTCACTCTATGCTAAATTAAGTTACTTATCAAAGGTGTCTGTTGTTATTTTAGGTTTGCCACCTCAATTTTATTTGTATCCGCTTGTTCCCGCTGCCCGCCTTTCGTCATTCCGCACGGATTACTTGTTTAGACATTCTCGTTTTGTCTTATCCATTCTACTGAAATCATATAAAAACCTTGCATTTTTGTATCTACTCAATAACATTGTGTTCATCTTCTCGAGCCCCCCTCCCATGCGCGCATCAAAACCCTGCAAAAACAACAGTGTCACCAGTAGACAATGCCCTTACTACAGTCGATACTCATGATCAAATTGATTGGCAAGGCTCTTGCCAGGAACAAAGTTGTTTACTGAGGTTCTTTTTGATAACAAAGTCACTGGTCCAAGTAGCTATTTCACGCTATATGACTTATTCAATTTGCTATCAGTAATATAATTACTTGCAACCCTGCTCCTGCAGTTGGCCCCAAATGTATCTAGATTATTCACCATTACAAAGAAGACACAAATCAAGCAAACTTTACCGCTACACTCTACTGCACAAACTTGTTTGAATTCTGTACTCACACCCGGCATTGCACATGAAACAATACAGCACAGTCCTTCTCCTTTCCTAAATTACTGCATGCTCCAGTGAAGACAAACCACAAACTCATCATACATTATTCATCGATGAAGCTATTCACAACAAAATGGCTTAGTCAAGCTGCTACCAGCAGCAAGTTTATTTACAAATCTGGCTCAAAAAGTAACATCTCATTCAATCTTCAGGAACTGTACTTGCCGCTTGCCAGCCTTGCTAATGCTAGTACCATGCTGTTGACATAAAGACATGATTGCACATTGGTAGATGCTTGTGGAAGTCCATTAAACTATTTAATCTCTATTCCTCAGGAAATGTAGCTTGGCAGAACATACAGCAGCAGCTACTTAAGGGGATACATGCAAAATACACCAATGATTTGTGGTCTACTTATTGTGATGATATTCAGGTTTGGATTGTCTGCATTCACAGGTGAGGAATATTTGAAGAATATGTGACATTTTACATACCTGGGTCTGAACATCCTTGGCCACATGAGCACCAAAGGACATTTTGTAGCCATTGTCACGAAGGAATTTGATGTAGTGATACATGCCCTTGTTGCTTCTTTGCACGCTTTTTTTATTACCTTGGACCTTTGGAAGAACATGGTCCCACACTTTTTGAATACCTGCCTCCGGAAGCATTGAGCGGATTGATGCATATATGGCGTGAGCTGTTTCAAGCGAAATGTTAGTATCAAGGTTATCAAGGTTGTCCATGGGGGCTTTGGGATTCATCCGCAATGTACGTCCTGTCAACTCTAATTCTCTCCTCTGTGTGACCAGGCTGTTGAAGCTGGAGGAGGTTGGATAGCCATTAGGAGTGGCAGACACAATCATTGCATAAGATGCACTGAGGACAATGGTTGCAAACCAAATGAGAGAGTTTGATATTCTCATGACAGTGGAAGCCGACAGAGGATTTTGCTTAGACTGCTAGTGGCTATAAGCACAAGTTCAATACAGCAGCCCAAGGCAAGGGAGACACAAACAAACAAAGTCGTTACTAACCAGTAATGACAGGTTGAGAGGAAGTAGTTGCTTAGGGATGGGTGGATGCACTGTTTTAAACCCACTGTGGACTGTAAGGACCTAGTACACAGGGAGACAAGTTATTTCAGGTGCAATAAATAGAGCACAATAGTGAATATAGGATGTACCTAGTACACACAGAGACTAGTTAACCAGGTAGCAAGGCATATGAGTATACAACATAATGCAAGAGTAATGGGGGGAATACTCACTCCAGGTGCAATAAAGAGAGCACAATGGAGGAGTAAAGAACCAGGGCGAAGGGGTTATATACTACAAAGAAAAATTGCAACGAGGCAATGTTTGTGTGATGAAACAAAGGATGCAATCATGATACAGGAGGGTCATGAGACAGGAGACAAATGAATGTCCAATAGGGGAAGAGTCCATGAGTAGTGCCACATAACTCCATTAACTGGTGCTGAAGTAAGTTGAGGTACAAGAATAGTGGCAACAGGCTTTATATATTTTTGGTTGCATGTCCAATCATTGCATAAATGCACTTTTTGAGTTTTTACAGACAGCATATGTACACAAATCTGTACATATTATACACCATTGGATAGCCATATCTTGTGGCAAAATTCTGGTACAAAAATCCTGTCAATTGAAGTGAAATTGAGCAAGTACTGGGGAAAGTCACTCAGACTTAGACTCAAACTCCACTCTTGCTGGTGCGTCATGTCAAATTCTGGTCAGGTACATATACAGCAATCTACAGACATTGCTTGCTCTCTGAGCACGGAATACAATCAGAACACATGTCACAAATATTATTGGCTCTGAGCAAGAATTACCAATACTTTGGGAGCTAACAAAATATTCTCAACCCCTACATTCTTGGACAATTGAATTTGTGGTTGCATCAGAAGGGAGCACTGCGTTTGATTGTTCCACAAAGTTTCACCACCATTGGTGGCTCTCTAAACAGTAGTTACAATTAAAACACAATCTGTGGCAGTTCCAATAGGGGTGATGCAGCTCAGACATCAACATGAATTCTAAGCAGGAATTACAGCTGTGGCAGTTTCAATGGGGGTGAGACAGTTCAGGCATTCAATTGGTCCACAAAGTTTCACAACCACTACTTTCTAAGCAAGAGTTACAACTGTGGCAGTTACAATGGGAGTGAGGCAGTTCAAACATCAACGGTGCATGGTTGCGTTGGCAACAAGCACTGCATTTGAGTGGTCACAAGTTTTCACAAACACTTCTCCCTAAGAATGAGTTACAATCAGAACACAGTCTGTGGCAGTTCCAATAGGGGTGATGCAGCTTAGACCGTGGTTGCATCAGCAGCAGCCACTGCATCAGATTGTTCCACAAAGTTTCACAACCATTAGTTGCTCTCTAAGGAGGAGTTACAATCACAACACAGCCTGTGGCAGTTCTAGTGGGGCTGATGCAGTTCAGACATCAACAGGATGTGGTTTCATCAGCATAAAGCACTGCCTTTCATTATTCCATACAGTTTCACAATTACCAGTTGCTCTATAAGCAGGTGTTACAATTAGAACACAGCCTGTGGCAGCTCCAATGGGGGTGAGGCAGTGCAGACATCAACAGGACACATGTAACATGTTCTAGCGATTGATATAATGAGACACCCTTAAGCCCTTCATTCTTGAAGCAAGTAATGTTCTAGAATCAGCAGTGAGCACTGCACAAGATTAATGACAAGATAGATGAAGCCCCTTGCCACCATTGGTGACTACCCTCATCAATGTATGGCTCCTTTTCCTGAAATCAAACTTATCAATTGTAGTACAGTTACTGTATCCCGGATCAAGTTGCCTATCAAAGGTGTCACCAATAGCATATGCCCATAATACAGTCAATATTCATGCCCAGATGGCTTTGCAAGGTCCTTACCAGGAGCAGAATTGTTTGCTGAGGTTATTTTGGGTAACAAAGTCACTGGTGCAATCAACTATTTCATGCTATATAATCTATTTAATTTACTATCAATAACATAATCACTTGTAACCCTGCTCCTGCAGTTTACCTCGATTATTCAATATAGTTCAACACCATTAAGAAGAAGACACATGTCAAACAATCTTCAACTCCATGCTCTGCTCCACAAACTTGTTTTAATTCTGTGCTCACACCCATTGTTGCACTTCAAACAATACAGCACAGTCCCTCTTCTATCATGAATGATTGTGTGCTCCAGTGAAAACAAACCACCAACTTACTAAATGTTACTCATTGAAGAAGCTATTCCCAACAAAATTACTTGTTCAGGCTGCTACCAGCACCAAGTTTACTCACAAATCTGGCTCAAAAAGTAATATTTCATTCAATCTTCAGTAATTGTACTTGCTGCTTGCCAGCCTTGCTAACGCTAGTATAGACTTCAGGGACCTGCGCACAGACCAGGTTAAGGGCAGGCTTTGCAAGAAGCTGTGTGAACGAAGAACAAAAGAACTACCTAAAGGAGAACAATAGCTATTGTCTAGACTTTGCCAAGAACTCTACTCGTGAGAGAATCTATCTAAAAGGAGACCAACTATTGTACTCCATTCCCACACCTGTGAGAACATTCTTCCATAAAAAGAACAATAGGGACAGAACAAAAGGAGCCCATGTAAACAGTATCTATGACGTCAAACCCTAGCTATGGGCTGAGCCATGTGTCTGTAGCCATGTGGTCTTACTTAAGCTGAGTCACATGCCAGTGTGACGTAGTAGCAAGTAACGTGACCATGTAGAGCGTCTAAGCCACGTGATACGGGTGCTTAATAGACGTGCAAGGGGTTTGTGCAAAGAGGATTGCAACTGGGTTGTAGCCCGGAGGTTTACAGGCAAAAACAAGAGGTAAATTGCGAAAAATAAGGGCTAGTTGGGCCATCCACGACACATTCTCCATTCAGTAGTATTAGCAAGCAGGACTATGCATTACTCATCCTTACTCATATGACATTACTGTAGCATTAGTAATCTAGTTACAGACATGTATATATACCGCTCCTAGAGAGCAGAGAAATAACAAGACACTTACTCCCAGAGTTAGTTGACCTCTCAAGTCATCCCCTACACTCGTAACTTTCAAACAAGCTGACTCATCGTTCCCCTTGTGTACCTGAGAATTTGATGAGTTAAAACAATGGTGCAGATTTTGAAGACAGACAGCAACAAACTAACAACAAATACGTCGAAAGGCAGGATTGTGTGCGCTGCTAAGACCTAACAACGCTGTCAGACCTCTGAGTACCTAAGACACGAGCGTCGAGCAAGTGAGCCCAAGGTGCGAAGGAAGAGAGCACAATGATAATATAACTGTACCTAAGACACAAGCGTCAAGCGAGTGAGCTAAGTACAGGGTCAGCATATGTACATACTGCAAGTGCAAGAGAGACAAGCTTACCCCAAGGTGCGAAGGAAGAGAGCACGATGGGGGAAAAGAGAGGAATGAGTGAACTCTTATAGTACAACGAGAGACTGCTTGATAAGGAAATGATAATCAAGAAGGTGTCACGGAGCAACTGCTGCTAGACTGATAAACCCTAAACAAGGGTGGAGTAGAGGTGGGTGGAAGTGGAAAGGATCTCCAACAACGACAACAAGGTCAAAGTCAATGATAAGCAGGCAAGCAGGCACAGAGGCCGGATACTGGCAGTGCAAAGGACAAATTTAATATCAGACTTATACTAGGTTACGTTGAGTAACTCACCTGGCAGTGCAAATGACGAAGAGGTCAAGATGCAGAACCAGGGAGGGTAAGGGGTACTATATATACTGTGTCTGGGTGGTCTGTGCACCAGTTCCCACACTAGGGACTGGAGTAACTGTGGGACTGAGGTCACAATAGAACCATAACGGACCAGGGTAAATATCAGGGACCAGGGTACATAGAACAATAGAACTAGAACAATATACAACAGAACAATAGAATCAGGAACAATAGAACAATAGAAACTGGGGGAATCCCTAACAATAGACAAAAGACAATAGACGGAAGACAATAGGATGATAAGAACTGGGGGAATCCCTGGGGAATTCCTAACAATGGAAGGGGAACAATAGAACAATAGCCTAGGTTAATCTGGAACCGCTCCAGATTGAGTCTAGGGTTTGGGTATGGACTATTGATAAATAAGGCAGGATGTCACGTGACCTGGGTTAGGGTTAGGTCCGGTAACACTCCTAGCCGGAAAATAAGCGCTCTACATAGGCACCTAATGCTATAAAATTGTGACAATGTTGGAAAAATCCGGTCTCTGTTGGACTATCCATGTCAGAAGGCTGTGTCCGCGGGAATGAGGCTACACTAACATGTGATTCATATAGAAAGAGAACAATGAAAAGAACAAGGTAACCTTGTCCGTGAGCGAGAGCTGGATATATCAATACTCCCCCTCAGCGAGCTGAAACAGTGCAAGTCCGAGTGCTTTTGTATGGCGTACATGGACTTCAGCAGGCAGAGGTGTTTGAAAGTTACGAGTGTAGGGGATGACTTGGAAGGTCAACTAACTCTGGGAGTAAGTGTCTTATTATTTCTCTGCTCCTCTAGGAGCAGTATATATACATGTCTGTAACTAGATCACTAATGCTACAGTAATGTCATATGAGTAAGGATTGGTAATGTACAGTCCTGCTTGCTAATACTACTGAATAGAGAATGTAAGCAATGACTGAGCATCCTACATAACTGAATGGTGCTGACTGAGCCTTTAGTAAGCTCAATACATTTGGTATATGAAATATGAGTCATGCAGAAGCCTCATGGTAGTTCTGCTATTCAGTCATGGAAACTACTGGAACACGATGCAATAAGGTGCAAGTATTGCATCGTGTGTGGCCATAATGATGATGGAATCACATGATATGTACTATCTGATCTTATCTATCTACATATCTAATCTACATTGTCCATAGATCTGATCTCCGATAATCAGCGATACAATCTCGCTTTGACACGGCTCTTGCATTTGCATAGCCATCTTCTGCATTTCATGTCCAACCGAGAGGAACAACGCGTTCCGGGACCGTACCGCTGCATGCTGGCTTGGATGACGAGAAGGTGAGGGTGCGTGAGCATGTGAATCACGGCTCGTAACGTAGAGACATGGAGACGTGGGACCATATGTTGCTGTAGGGAAGGACTGCGCTCTGTCGACTCCGGAACATACATCAGTGACGATCACCCATGTAATACAACTGCAAGTGTCTGTACACAATCAATAGATGACAATAGTACAGCTGCCGTCCCTAATATACATCGTCAAGAAGGTTTGCTACTCCAACAAACCTTGCTTTTGTTTTTTCTAGAGCAATCACCTCATGAGCCTACACCACGAGCCTCCCTCTGAGACTGGATCATCGGCGTGCGGAATCTCCGGGGGTGTGATCTTCAGAACGAGACGAGTCTCGCCATGCACAGACTTTCCGGGATTGTGGAGGGCGTGGTACACACGTCGGAATTCCGACCAAGGCGCATGGAGCGAGAAAGCAAAGATGGCATGCTCATCCCGGGCAGCAACAAGAGCCTCGAGTCTCTCCTTGAACCTCGCCCACTTCTCCTCTCCGTCGGGAAGAGTCAACGCGGCTTGGCGAAGGAGCGGGTCGTTGCGACGTAGAATGCGATTCGCGCGCCCGAGCCACGGTTGTTCGCTGTCGTCGCCGAGAAGTAAGACAGCTTCGGCTTCTCCTTCGTCTTCGAGTATTTGGAGGACCGCGCCTTCGTGTTTGAGGATCGGTTCGTTTTTCTCGTCGACTTCCCCGGCTTTGAGGAGAGCTTGATAGAGCTTCTCCCGAAGCGGCTGGCCATTTTTCGTGATCGAGCCTTCGTAGTACATCTGGTCGAGGCGCGCGAGGAGAAGGGCGCCTTTGCCGCGTGTGCTGCTAGCAGCGTTACCACGTTTAGTATAAATCTCGTCTATGCGCTCTTCGGTCTGCCCAGTCTGTCAGAGAATGCATGTGACTACCCAGTGGAATGTATACACTCACGTAAGGACCATGATAACCCGACTCGTGATCCATGTAATGCAGGATCTGCGCGCCTCCAATGCCGATGCCGTCGACGCCAGAATACACCGCGGCAGGAATATGCTCGAATTTGAATCCGGCCGACATGTACGTGGTGAGTCCGACGGAATGAGCTTCATGCACAAACTCCAAGCAGTTTTGGAAGCCCAGCTGGTCGATGAGACATTTGCTCGGATAGTCGTCGCTCGCGCCATCCACAGTGACCTTGTCGAAGCCGCCGAGCGCAGCAAGCTCCACGGCCCGCAGCGCGATGTACCGCCGAATCGTTTGCAATTCTGAGAGGTTCTCTTGTGTCGGACGAGGCACTTCAATGATCACGGGTTGCTCCCTGATTCGAAGAGTACCATCTTGTGCTTTTTCGAGGTCGTCCACAAACGTGCTATTCAGGTTGAATGCGGCAGAGAGGTACTGTCGGTGGTTGCGCAGTGCGTTCCCTGCGAGAGCACGCATGTACTTCACCATTTGGGACGTGTGCAACCCGTCCAACGCGATCTTGCACTCCGCCGCTCCCAGCTGGAATATCCCCGTAGTGGTGGCAGAGATGGTTCCGACGAGCTTGACAAAGTCTTTCTCGAATTGGCCGTCAGTGCTGTCGCGGAACGGACGGCCGATGAAGATTGTGTTTGGAGACGTGTCGCCGGTGTGCAGACGGACGCGGGCAAAGTCGAGTGTGGACGGGATGCGGTACGACTCGATGGCAGCGCGACCTTGGCCAGCCGGCCGCTCGAGATCTGAATGTGGGTGGTGAGTCGCGGACATCGTCAATATTGAAGTTTATCAGACAACGTACGCTCGACATGAACGATGGCGCCCTTCATCCAGCGCCGCTTGCGGGTGGTGCCAAATACGTGTCCATCGCCGGGGTCAGTCATGCTGCAGTAGGTCTGAGTGTCCCGACGGAAACCGACTGTGCCCAGGAAGCAGGCTTTGAACGGATCGAATGGGTTCAGGCCTTGGGAAAGCATATAATATCCGACGTGAAATGCCTGAGCCCAAAGACGTTACGCGTGATACATCATGCTTATGAGAACTTTCACTCACAACGTAGTCGGCGAAAGTAGGATTTCTCTTTTCGATGCGAAGCTGAGCTATGATTGCTGAGATGGCGGGTAAGAAGTGGTCTCCGAATCGGCTGGGCCACTTGATCGACAGACGATCCTGCGTTGGGTCGGTGACAATGGAGAAGTAGGACAGAGGCAGAGGTCCATCTTCTGTTTCTTGCTCTTGGTTCTTCGCGGCGTTTGGGCCCTGGTGATCGTCGCCTTCGGCTACGCGAAGCATGTTTTGTTGTCGCAAGAACAAAAACGGGAGATAAGACTTACTAGGCATTGCAAAATAATCTTCCGCACGTTCTTTGACAAAGTAAGCTGGGTAATCTGCGATGAGGTGGGTGAGGGCCATGACATTGAAGCTCTGCGCCTCGCCCAGTGCAGACTCGACATCGGCCACGGTCGCCGCATCGATTAGTCCTCTCACGGCGTCCATGCCGATATTGGTTATTTCAGATGTTTCGCCAAATAACTCTACGATAACCGATTTGAACGTGTCAACCAGCTCGCTGTCGTGAACGAGGGAGACTAGAAAACGCTTGAGCGAAGGATATGATGAGAGATAGGAGCAGACTACTCACAATAGGGCAGAGGCAAGTCATGTTTGAAGTCGCCCACCTTGACGAAGTCAGCCTTCCACTCTGAATGCAATTTCCTTCTCAGTACCAATTGGTGAAACAATGTGAGGGGGTTTTATGTAACTTACTCGTGACGCGGAGGAGAAAAACAATGTTCTGCATGAGAGAGATTGCGGCGCTGCGAAACGTGCCGGTGTGGATTCTGAGCTCTTTGAGGTCTGGCACCAGAGCCTCAGTGTGTTGGCCGGTGTTGATCAACCCGGGCTGGAAGTTGATCGCTCGAGAGGGAATACTGGGAAGGATTGAGATGTCGCGGTCGCCGACAGGAAAGTCGACATTGGCGAGACTGAGAGTGGTAGCTGCGATGAACTCCAAACTTTGGTTGCCAGCAGAATATGCGACTCTGGCGACGCCAGGACCTTGTTCCTTGGCCTTGATTTGAGGTAGACGGGTGAACATGGTTTGAGGGTGAGCAGGGTATGGACAGGTAGGGAAGGACTTGATAGGTAGGGCGATACGAAGGGTTTAAGTAGGAAACCTGCCTGGGTATGCTGCACTGTGCGGACGTGGAGCATGATTGTACCCCAGAAGACATGAGGTCGGTAGAGCTGTCGAAGTGGCTCAAGGGAGAGTTTGCGCGAGGAGGAACGATGTGCGATTTGGAGTTGCGAGACGTTCTTGTGACTAACCTGCTGTCCATTGAACATTCAATGAAGAAACTAGAGCAGCCTAGCCAGGAGTTCCAGTCAGGTGTACCGAGACTCGATATCATCTCACTTTGCGCAGCTGGACATAGTGCGACTCCAGGGTTGGAAGTATTGAGGTACGCGTTGACCTACCGCCGGCACCACTTGTGCAGCTACTCCATCCTGAGTTCCGGCACCCATAGGACGACGGCGTTGGCAGCCACCGTCACGCACCGAGGCAGCTGTCTTTGGTCCTTGTAAGCCTGCGTATAGTCAAGTTCAGAACGACAATTGCTTTGAGCTTTTCCAAGACGCACCACACACCTAGAATATGTATCAATCATCCCGCCTCTACCACGCCCTTTGTTAATTTGCCTGCCAGCCTGCCACTCGAGTTCGGTGTAACATGAGATTGCACCTGGAGAGCAGTACAACGAGGAGTCTCAAGGTGTCAACAGTTGCGACTCGCGTGAAAGTCCGCGCGATAGGCGCCGTCGGCGATCGCAGGGCAGATCTCAACGAGCGGCGGGGCGTACTGTAAGGTACGGTAGCGGACGTCGTCACACGTGTATAGCGTCGTCGTAATCAATGTTAGTAAATGAAAAAGTTTGTGTCTCGACACATCGTTTCTTCAGTTTGCTAATGAACTTTTGCGGCGCTACTCATGGACTTCACCCCTATTGGACATTCTTTTGTCTCCTGTCTCATGACTCCTTTGTAGTATGATCGCATCTTTTGTTTCATCACGCGGACACTGCCTCGTTGCCAGCTTCCTTGTAGTATATAACCCTTTCACCCTGGTACTCTACTCCTCCATTGTGCTCTCATCTTTGCACCTGGAGTGAGTATTCCCCTATTGCTCTTGCGTTATGTTGTATGCTCATATGCCTGTTACCTAGTTAACTCGTCTCCGTGTGTACTAGGTACATTCTATATTCACATTGTGCTCTCATCTTCGCACCTGGATTAACTTGTCTCCGTGTGTACTAGGTCCCTACAGTCTGCAGTGGGTTTACAACAGCGCATCCACTCCTGCCTAAGTGATTACGTTCTCTCAACTCGTCATTATTTGCTATGCTACTGAGGCCTACTGTATGCTATGGACCAAGCAGGCCAACGTTGCGGTAAGTGCAAGGCCTGGAAGCCATTCGACCAGTACAAGATACGCACCCGCAATACTCACAATGGAAAAATTGGCGAGCGCACGTCTAAGTGTGAGGCGTGTATGACAGCCGAAGCAGCGTGGGCCCAGGAGAAGTACAGAAACAATAAACGGAAACGTCAGAACAATGAGGACGACTTTGCTGAAGGATGGCAGCTGGATTCTGATGCAGCCACGGTGTTATTCGGGACTTTTCTGTCAGATGTGGTGCACAATGCCGAGAAGGGAGAAGTTGACAATAGTTGCTCATTTCACCTCGGAGCGTGCATGGAATGTGATGATGAAGATGTTCTGAAATGGGAAGGAGAGGCACGAGCGAAACAGGTTGCTAATTTGGTCGAGCAGAATACTTTATGGCATTGGTCGTACGTAAATCTAAATTCACACTCGCCGCTCATGCTGAATGGGAAATAGGTATGAGCGAAAGTACATCCGTAAGAAAATGGGCGGAACTGTGTACTCGTTCAGTTGCGCACAGTCCGAAGAGCGAGAACACAAGGCGAAGGTACCAAAAGGCAAGAATCGCGATACTGAGCGCATGCAAAGGTTCCCATGCAATGGGTGGCTTCACATCACTATCCTTGAGGGCCGTGACATGATAATCAAGATCAAGCACCTTTGTCATCATGTCTCTTACTTCCCTATCGGGCTGCCGGTGAGACACTGAGTCATGCTTCAAAATAAGAACAACCTTAAAGACAACACAACCAACCACGAAGTGGCAATAGAAGTGTAAAGGTGTGGAAGCGCGGAAGTGTTAAAGTGTGCGAGGTGGTCTTAGAGTCCTAGTTTTACCTGTGCTAAAAAGAGCGACAAGGTTTATGATAAAGTGTATGCGAAGGGAGCTAGGCGGGCAACTACCACGCGTATCGCGGGTAAAAGGGGGAAGTCGGCGCGGTTAAAGCGAAAGAGTTATAGCGCGGCTCAAAGACAACGCGCGGGAGACGTTGCAACTTGTGGTAAAACGGCGCGCGGAGGGACGCAGATGGTAAACGCAAGCGCAATATGAATCTCGAACACAAAACGCGGTCGCTGGTGATGATGAAGAAGTCGCTGTAAAACGCGGGCGCAGTGAAAGTGAACGCAGTAAGCTCGACGCAGTGAAGGTGAAACGCAACGCAGTAACGCAGTAAAATAACGCAGTGAAAAGCAAACACAGTATAACAAAGCCGAAGGAACCGTAAGAGAAAGATAAACTAATGGAGCGCAAGCCGCAGCGTAAGGCTATGTGAGATCGCAGTCAATTTGACTCGACAGACTGCGCGCGTGTCAAAGCGAGATTGTATCACTGATTATCGGACATCAGATCTATGGACAATGTAGATTAGATATGTAGATAGATAAGATCAGATAGTACATAGCATGTGATTCCACCATCTTTATCATCACACACGATGCGATACTTGCACCATATGGCATCGTGTTCCAGTAGTTTCCATGACTAAATAGCAGAAGTACCATGAGGCTTCTGCATGACTCATATTTCATATACCAAATGTATTGAGCTTACTAAAGGCTCAGTCAGCACCATTCAGTTATGTAGGATGCTCAGTCATCGCTTACATTCTCTATTCAGTAGTATTAGCAAGCAGGACTGTGCATTACCAATCATTACTCATAGGATTACCAATCCTTACCAATCCTTACTCATATGACATTACTGTAGCATTAGTAATCTAGTTACAGACATGTATATATACAGCTCCTAGAGAGCAGAGAAATAACAAGACACTTACTCCCAGAGTTAGTTGACTCTCCTAGTCATCCCCTACACTCGTAACTTTCAAACAGCGCGGGGGCGGTAGTGTAGAACAACACTCCCCGAGCGGCGATGCGTATTGCAGGCGAATGCGTGGCCAATGACGACGTTGGTAGAGCTGGTAAGATTGAACTGCACCAGTTCGCACCCGTGGTCCTCGCCCTCAAAGTCTGGTGACAGCCAACAAGCTGGGTGCGGCGCGCGCGGGCGATCGCAGTCAAGCGGGACGAAAGGTCCTGAACGTAGGGGAATTGGGTGATCGCTCTGAGTGTCGCAGTAAGACACCCCTGCCTGAAACAGAAGAAGATTTTGATCGAACCTTCACGCAGGATCAATATCAGATGGATTCCACCAACGTCTCTCAGCATGCTTCCAGGGCAGCAACCCCGGCCCCAGTGCAAGAATCATCTCCACCTCCCACAGCAGAACAGCTGCTGCACGCACTACTCCTTGGTCAGCAACAGCTGACACAAGCTATCACAGCGCTGGTTCAGAACCAGCAACCGGTCAACAACAGGTCACGGGAAAGGGTGGTAGAGAAACCCGCCAGTTTCAAAGGCAATGCAAGTAGTGACGCGCGTCGCTTTTTGGCCGCCTTCTCCATGTACGCACAGTTTAACGAGAAGCTGTCTCCGTACAATGCCCAAGGTGGTCAAACACGGTTGGACCATCTCTGGATCTCGTCAGCCCTGTCATTTATGACAGAAGATGCGGCAGTTTGGGCTACGCCCCACATGGACCTGATTGCTAGTCATCAGGCAGCTTTCAACGGTGACTGGGACGACTTCAGAACCGCGTTTAAAGCACGATTTGAACCGGTCGATGAAATGGTAGATGCCAAAGCCAAGCTCAGGGAGCTATGGCAAGGCAAGAAAACGGTTCCGGAGTACACAGCTCGGTTCAGGGAGATTATGGACAGGACCGGTTACTCGACACAAGACCTTCGTGATCGATACTACGAACACCTGAGTACTACCATCAAGGATGAACTGGTTCATACTGCCAGGCCACACGTCACTCTTGTAGATCTAATCAACGTTGCTACCGACATTGATAATCGTCTTCGTGTACGAGCTCAAGAGAAAGCTCGTGAACAAGGTCGAACGGTCCCCAATCTGTTCAAAACCACACCGGTCTCCACCTCGTCCCCGGCTCCCTTCGTCCAAGCACCTCGTGACTCCAATGCAATGGAAATTGATGCTACAAAAGTGGGGCCCAACGGAAAAACACGCGCCGACTTTATGAAGGCCATGAACGGTAGATGTTACGGATGCGGATCTAAGGATCACCAAAAGAAGGATGGAAAACACGATCGTGAACTGTGCGGACATTGTGGTGGCAACCATCAGACACAAGTGTGCCAAAGCCGGTTCCTTGGGTACCCACCTAGGCAACAAAAGGTGGCTGCTAGTACATTGTTTGACCCATCTACTCCGGCCCCCTCGTCGTCCTCGTCCGCGAGGCCATTACCTACCCCGCCCGCCGCAACCGTTGCCAGCTCTTCGTCTTCAACTCCGTTTGACTACGATGCCATCATGAAGCAGATGTCATCGCTCACGGACCAAGTCAAGCAGCTGGGAAATCAAAGGGGTTTTTAGAAAGGACTCCAGGTGAAACCGCACCCTCGAGTCCCGTTAGAAAGACCTACGTAGAAGAAGTGGAGGACAATGATGATTCCCCACGGACACAGTTTCTAATTCCCCTGTAGTAAATACCCGCCCCGCACAGCAGCCCGATTCGCAACCTTTAGTTTTATTTAACGACATGTATAACTACTTCGAAACCTTGTCGTCGTGCATAGTACCAGAAATAGACCCGCTTAGCATGCACTTCCGAGTTCCTATCACGCTCAAGGGAGTGTTTAGAGAACAAGGCATCAAAGCCATGATTGACTCAGGGCCACTGCGTTATTCCTGAGTCAAGACTTTGTCAATCGGCACCGAGTACGTACGGTCCCCTTAGAAAGACAGATCCCACTCCATA
The DNA here is from genome assembly GCA_022592445.1 of Cytidiella melzeri. NCBI lineage: Eukaryota > Fungi > Basidiomycota > Agaricomycetes > Polyporales > Irpicaceae > Cytidiella > Cytidiella melzeri. Next base: position 64,329 of record JABYQR010000267.1, read on the forward strand.
ACATCGATGGGACTCTAAATCAAGGAGGACGTATAACACACAGAGCAGAGCTCGAACTACAAGTTGGGGCTATCAAAGAAAATGCAACCTTTTTGGTCACAGACATCGGACCAGAAGACTGCATTCTAGGTTTACCCTGGCTTCGCAAAGCAAATCCCAAGATCAATTGGGCTACCGGAGAAATGGAATTGGAAGCCGAAGACGATTTCGAACCCTTCCAGTCTATCACAGCCAATCAGAAACAGAGACGAGCCTGGCTCAGAGCCGGTATCATTCAGGACACAAAAGAAGAACTTTGGTCCTGTGCCAGCTTTACGTACTCCACAGACATCGCTGCTAAAGCCCATCAATCCAAAGAACAACGGACGTTCGAACAGATGGTTCCAGAGGAATACCGCAGACACCAGAAAGTCTTCTCAGAAGAAGCATCACAACGGCTCCCCGAGCATCAACCCTGGGATCATACGATTGATCTGACCGAGAACCCAAAGATGTTCAGATCCAAGGTCTACCCCATGTCTCCGAATGAACAAGCGGAGCTGGACAAGTTTATTGAGGAAAACCTAGCGAAAGGATATATTGTTCCCTCCAAATCGCCTATGGCCTCACCGGTATTCTTCGTCAAGAAAAAGGACGGCAAGCTCCGGCTTGTTCAGGACTATCGACGGTTAAATGACATCACAATCAAAAACCGTTACCCACTCCCCTTGGTATCAGATATTACCAATCGGCTTCGTCAAGCCAGAATCTTCACCAAGTTTGACGTACGATGGGGTTATCATAACATTCGGATCAAGGAAAATGACGAATGGAAGGGTGCATTTGTGACAAACCGAGGGCTGTTTGAGCCTAAGGTGATGTTGTTTGGCATGACCAATTCTCCGGCCACGTTTCAAGCAATGATGAATTCCATCTTTGCTGATCTCATCGCAGAAGGAAAGGTCTCGGTCTACTTAGATGACATCCTTGTCTTCAGTTCAGACATTGCGGAACACCGGAAAATTGTTCATGAGGTACTATCTCGACTTGAAGCCAACGACTTGTATCTTCGCCCCGAAAAATGCGAATTTGAACAGTCACAAGTCGAGTATCTAGGTTTAATCATTGGTAACGGAAAGATCCGTATGGACTCGGGTAAAATAGAAGCTATCACCAATTGGCCGGTACCACAGAACCTCCGTGATGTACGCGGCTTCATTGGATTTGCCAACTTCTACCGACGTTTCATCAAGGACTTTGCGCGGCATACTCGTCCTCTTCACGATCTCACCAAGAAAGACCAACCTTGGAAGTGGGGAGAAGCACAGCAGAACGCCTTTCAAATGCTCAAAGATGCGTTCACTCAGGAACCAATTCTAGTCACATGGGAACCCGATCGTCCCACACGTATTGAAGTTGATGCGTCTGGCTTTGCAACCGGAGGAGTTCTACTGCAGAAATTAGAGGATGGACAGTGGCATCCAGTAGCGTTTCGGTCTCAGTCTATGGCCGAAGCAGAACGGAACTATGAGATCTATGATCGAGAAATGCTCGCTATCATCAGAGCTCTGAAGATTGGCGTCATTATCTGGAAGGACTACCCGCGCCCTTCGAGATCATCACAGATCATCAGAATTTGCAGTACTGGCGTACCGCCCAAGACCTGTCCAGACGACAAGCTCGGTGGTCTCTGTATCTGAGCCGGTTTGATTTTGTTTTAACGCACAAACCCGGAAAAACCCTCACTCAAGGCGACCCGTTATCCCGGGTCAGAACCCTGGAAGTTTTAGATGCATCAGATAACAAGGAACAAGTTGTACTGAAGCCTGAATACTTCCAGACAATAGCCACCTCGAGTACCCCGGAATCTGATCCGTTAGAGTCACGGATTAAAGACATCAGTATTCGA